>JANPWX010019275.1:0-25715 GCA_024734555.1 Trochalopteron elliotii
ATATTGACTTTTTGGTAATATTGACTTTTTGGTAATATTGACTTTTTTGTAATATTGACTTTTTTAATATTGACTTCTTTTTAATATTGACTTCTTTTTAATATTGACTTTTTTGTAATATTGACTTTTTTATATTGAATATTTTTTTTTAATATTGAGATTTGAAGCACCTGTCCAACATCTCACTGAGCAGAAAACATTATTTTCCTTAGAAAGCAAATTCTGAGGGCCTGAAAGTCAGACCTCTGGGCTTCATATTCTATTTTAAATCCCTCAAAAATTCACACACCTTGTTCCAGGACCAGTCCCACACCAGTGGTGGCAGGAGTTGGGGAATCACAGAATTCCAGAAGGTTTGGGTTGGGAATAACCTTCAGGATCATCCAATTTCCACCCCTGCCATGGGCAGGAACAGATTCCCCTGCCCCAGGTCACAGGCAGGGGTGGGAAATGTCCATAAAAAACATTGGTAAGAGCATCCAAAGCTCAGCCTCAGCTCTATATGACAGCAAATAAATAGAATTTATTATATTTATTTTGGCACTGGGATAGTTTGGGGGTGGGCAGAGCGAGGGGTTGGTGGTGGTTTTTTTTAGGTAGGATTGCAGGGAGTTTGGAATTCCATCAAGAGGAGGAAGGACTGAGGATTTATCCCTGAATTTTGATCCTCTGTGCTCCTCATGGCACTGCCCTTAAATCCCATGGAGCTGAACAGTCTGGAGGGGCAGGGAAAGGAGAGGTGGGTTTGGGGCAACAACTGAGAAAATCTTATCAGAAAAACAATGGATTTTTATAGCTTTTATCTTCTTTTTCTGCTAGAGTTGGGATTAAATGAGCCAGACTGTATTTTTTGTTCAGACTTAGATGTTTATTAATTTTTATTTATATAACAGTCTTACAAATTATGAGTTCTACAGCACTTCTAGATAACAAACTAAAAAATGGCCCTCCTCTCTTTCTTTACAAGGTCTTTTAAGGATAAATTGTCTAATTAAGAAGTAACACCTAAATTATTTTGACTTTTAACCCAATAACCAACCACCCCTGGCCCACAATGGGGACTTTTCTATCCAATTACAAAATCCCACCCAGACCATGAAGAAGAAGGTGAAAAAGAAGGACTCAGCCTCTGCCCTAAATCCTCCATCTTGCTTTATATCTATATTACTGCATTCTAAACCCTTAAACTCTGAGTTTTGCACCCTGTGCTATCACACACTTCTGTTCCAACTCCACCCCCACAATCCCAGTGCTGTCACTCAATTTTGGGAGCCTTTTCCCTGGGCTCAGGTGAAATGCAGTGTTTGCTTGGGGGTCAGTGCCTGTCAGCACAGAAAGGCTGAAATCCTCAGGGTTCCAACAGATTTTCAGTCAGTTTTTCCAGACTAAAACCTTCACCTGGGGTTCAGCCGCGGAATAAATCCCATTTATTGTGCTGTGCCCTCTGAGAGAGGAAGTTTCACTCCTGAGCAGAGCTGTGATCTTGGATTGAGTCCCTGGGGAGGGAATATTTCCAGGAACATGTGGGGACATCTGGCTCCCACTGCCAGAGGGCAGGGATGGATGGGATGTTGAGAAGGAATTATTCTCTGGGAGGGTGGAGAGATGCTGGCCTGGAATTCCCAAAAAGCTGTGGCTGCCCCTGGATCCCTGGCAGTGCCCAAGGCCAGGTTGGACGTTGGGGCTTGGAGAGCCTGGGACAGTGGGAGGTGTCACTGCCCATGGAACAAAATTATCTTTAAGCTCCCTTTCAAATTATTCATTAATTTTAAGAAGGCAGATTGGGCTGGGGCAGAGGGAAGAGTTTTATAACCCACGGGCACTTCACTTGGAATCTGGAAAGGATTTTGCTTTTCTATTTTCCTACAGAGACAAAAAAAAATCCCATTTAGCTGAAAGCTCCACCTGAGCCTCGTGACCCCACACACCCAGAGCTGCTGGAATTCCTTAGATTCCCCTGGAACTGTTAAATCTCCACAATCCCCAATCCCACAGACTCAGCCAGGGTTTATTTGGGCATTAAGAGATTCCAGGCAGAGCAGTCAGAGCCCAGCAGGATAAACACACCCATTAACAGGGAATGGCTGTAAGGAGAGGAAACCTCACCAGGAATGGCCATCCTTAATCATCCAGGATGTTCCAGCCAGCCTGGGGGGCACCCCAGGGGGCTGGGAATGGGCTCAGCCCGGGGGAGCAGGGAGGAAATGCCACAATTCCCTGAGTCAGGAGTGCTGAACATCCCCAGGCACCAGGAGGGAGGGAGGGAGGGAGGATCAAACAATTCCAAGGGAATGAAGCTGCCAGGGCAGGGATGCCAGCTGGCCTCACCTGGGGGGTCAGGTGCTCTCTTTTCCCAGGATTACCATCCAAATATCTCAGGGGACACTGGCAGGAAGATCTGCTCTTTAGTCTCCATATTTTTTCAGTTTTGGTTGTTTTTTTTAATTCTCTTTATTGTTATCCTCTTTATTCTCTCTCTTTTTTTTTTTTCATTCTCTTTATTCTCTCTCTAGTCATATTAGTCAGAACTTTGAAACTGCAAAATTTCAAGTTTTAAATGTAAACGCACTGTTTTAAACTCACTTTTAAAAAACCCACTTTGAAAAATTTTAATCTCACTTTTTAAATAGGTTCTTGTAAGAAATTTAAGGCAGAGTCAAGCCCTCAGGTGTTGTAAAGCACCTGAGCTCTGGCTGCAAGAGGTGAGGTTGTTTCCTCATTTTTAAAGACCTTTGATGAGCTACACTGGTTAACCAAAACAGGATGAAAACCAAGGAAAACTGAGACAAGGAATCGTGGAATGGTTTTGTTGGGAGAGACCTTAAAGTTCATCCCTGCCATGGCAGGGACACCTCGCACTGTCCCAGGCTGCTCCAAGCCCCAATGTCCAGCCTGGCCTTGGGCACTGCCAGGGATCCAGGGGCAGCCTGGGCCTCAGCCCCAGGAAAGAGAATGACTTAAAATTAGTAAAAAATTGCATGTTTGGGATGAAACTCTTGGATTCGATTTCCAGCCCTCGTGGGCAGATTGGCACCAAGCTTTTCTAAGATTATCACATTCTCCTCAAAGAAGGCATTTCAGAGAGCTAAAAATGATCCATGGATTGCTGTCAAAACTGGGAAATGGTTGCTGCTGAACATTTATTTTTGGGTGTGGGATTGGGAGACGGAGCAAAAATTTTTTTCATCTTGAAATTTTTCAGAATGGCAGGATTTTGTGGTTTGCTTAGAGGCAATGGTTTTCCCAGATTTGCTGTGGCTGCCCCTGGATCCCTGGCAGTGCCCAAGGCCAGGTTGGACATTGGGGCTTGGAGCAGCCTGGGACAGTGGAAGGTGTCCCTGCCATGGCAGGGGTGGCACTGGATGATCTTTATGGCTCCTCCCAACCCAATCCATTCCTTGATTCTGTGACAATCCCAGAATTGATTTCCTCTCCTCTTGGTGAGGTTACTTTTCATCCCATTCTCATTGAGATAATCCTTGGAAGTGGCAACGTTATTCCCAAGTTCTGACTTGGGTGTAGAACAAAACCAGCCTGGGGGAGCTGTATGTGCCCGTGCATGGAAATTCCTGTTTCCCATGCAGACAACTTTGGAATCCCTGAATTCGTACCCTAACTTGCCACTGGCTTCCACTGTGGATCTCTGCCTGCCAGATGTGCAGCTGGAGGATGGAATGATGGAATATCCTGAGTGGGAATAAACCCACAAGGATCATCCAGTCCCACCCTGGCCCTGCCCAGACCCCCCCAACAATCCCCCCTGGGCATCCCTGGCAGGGCTGTCCAAAGGCTCCTGGAGCTGTGGCAGCCTCGGGGCCGTGCCCATTCCCTGGGGAGCCTGGGCAGTGCCCAGCACCCTCTGGGGGAAGAGCCTTGCCCTAAAATCCAACCTCAATCTCTCCTGTCCAGGATCCTGTCCCAGGGAACAGAGACTGGAGCTGCAGTTTAGGTGAGCTCTGACCTTGAGCTCCTCCAGCTGAACATTCCAAGGGCAGTGTTATAAATATATATTATAAAGTTGGCTTTTTGCAAGGTGTGTGCTATAGGATTAATAACATTGTAGTAAGGATACAAGTTTTTATTTCTGCTATTAGTAAAGAAAACTAGGCATAGTGGTAGTAGTTGATATAGTAGTTGCTTAAACTGTCTGTTTGGTCGGGATAACACCCAGTGAACATGAAAAGAAGACCCTGCTATTGATAAAATATGCTTAAATTGTCTGTTTGACCAAAATAACATCCAATAAACATGTAAGGAAGACCCTGCTATTGATACACCAACTATCAGCCTCTGCCATCTGAAGGAAGTCTGGACCAAGGCCCAGGCTGGAGGTGATAATGAAGACACAGCCAAGAAACACACGTGCTCTAAAAAGGGGGACCCAAGGAGGGACCATGCAAAACAGTTCCTGGAATATGGAAACCAGTTTGTGGAAAAATATGGATATTCAACAGACTGATGCAATGGAAAGGGTATTTAAAGAATGTCTCTGATACAGCAGGTTGGCTGGCCGTACTTTGCTTTTTTTCTATCTCCTAATTGTCTTATTTTCTATTAAACCTATTTCTTAAAATTTACATAGGAAGTGAAGCTCGTTTTTCCCAGCAGGAATCCCCACGGCAGAGGACAGGGAGTGGTGTGAAGGCCCTGGGCTCAGCTAATCCGTTCTTTTTCACTTCGTTTTGTTTAGATATGACCTCAGGAGTGGGAGCTGCCATGGCTCTGAGCAACCACACCAACAGCAGCTCGGTGCTGCCCAATTTAGTCCAGACATTTGTGGAACAAAAAAAAGCCCTTCGCTTCAACAACTACAGCAACCCCGCCCTGGAGCTGCAGGAGGAGATCATGGCCTCCTTTTACATCCTCATCATCGTCGGCTTCTTCGGCTTCCTCCTCTTTGTCATGATGCTCAGCAACATCGTTTCCAGCAAGCCCGAGAACTACATGGATTATCTGTACTCGGGGAAGCTGAGCCCGCCCCGGGGCCGGGTGGAGCTGCCCGAGAGCAAGGACACGTTTGTCCTCATCAACAGCTCTGCCTTCCTGGACCTGCAGCGGCAGGACAGCAAAAACCATCCCGGGGCTGCGGGGCTGAGCACCAACTCAGTCCTCAGGGAGGTGTGAAAATGGGTTTTTGTTCATTTTCCTTCTCTTCAGCCTAACCAGGGATAGTTTTCCTTCATGAAGAGCTGTGCCTGTCCTGGTGGCTTCCCCGGAGTGAAACTTGTGTTATTCCAGCTCCAGGCCTTTGGATGAGAAGCTGGAGATGAATTCCCTGCTGGGCTGCTCTTCCATGGTTGTTCCTATTGTGTTTTCATGGTTTGGCTCTCAGGAGAAGGGATCACCTTTCCTTTGCTGCTGCTTCCAGCAGACGTGTCCAGCTGGGACAATGTGTCTGCTTCCTGGTATTTTTTATTCCCCAATTTATTTGGGAGGTCAGAGCTGCCAGTGAGGCCTGGCTGTGACTGTGCCAGCAGGAACAGCCACTGCAGCCTCTGTGTCCAGCCTCAAATGATGGGAAAGGGTCTGTGAGCCGTGTCCAGCCATTCCAAAAAGAATGAAGGTTATTTTGAGGATCTGGAGGCAGCTGCTGGACTTGGACTTGTTGTGGTCTGCAGCAGGTTTTGGACAGTGGTCGTGCATTTCTCAGCAGCTCTTCCACACTTGGCTGCCCTAAATCAGGAAAATGAGGAGGGCCAGGACATCCCATTCCCAAGGGCTTGCAGATAGGACACAGGGAATGGCCTGGAGCTGCCAGAGGGCAGGGCTGGGTGGGATCTTGGGCAGGAATTGTTCCCTGGCAGGGTGGACAGGCCCTGAAATAGAATTCCCAGATTTGCTGTGGCTGCCCCTGGATCCCTGGCAGTGCCCCAAGGTTGGACATTGGGGCTTGGAGCAGCCTGGAACAGTGGGAGGTGTCCCTGCCCATGGCAGGGGTGGGATGGGATGATCTTTAAGGTCCTTCCAATCCAACCCAACCCATTCCATGCTCCTGATGTCCCTCCCAGAGCCCCCCTGGGCAGCCTCAGGGCTGACAATTCTCAGCTGGAGCCCTTGGGGATGTGACATTGCTGTGCCAACAATCCCAAACAATTCCTTCAGGGTTCAGTGCCACCCCTCTCCTCATGGAATCCCACAGAGCTGCTGCTGCTTCCCCAGGGTGGTTACAGGAACCAAGGGGGATGTGGCAGCTTTGGGGTGACTTCTGCAGGTCCCCACAGGGCTCAGGAGTGCTCAGTCTGTGCCCTGCAGAGCCCTGGAATCCAGGATGGGAGATATGGAGAGGCAAATGCTGGCAGAGGATTCCAGCTTTCTACACTTGGTCCAAGAATTCATTGGCAAAAGCTCTGGAGTCTGCAAAATGGTTGGAGACCAGTGGGGCAGATACTGTGAGCACCTTGAGGCATTTGGTTACAGGAGTAAAAATCCTATGAAATCCTATAAAATTGTGAGTCTGAATGTTGGGGGTTTCTCTCAGCCTCCTTTATGTTCCTTTGTGTGTTTGCTCGTTGTTACCGACAGGAAAAGAATTCCCAACCATTTTAGAGGAAGCATTATTTCCTAATTCTCCTTCCACAAGTTTTCACTGTCTGGAACTTCACGTTTTGCTACTGTGATGTTTTTCTCTCCCTGTTTTCCCTGTATCCTTTTTCTGCCATGATAAATTGTTGCTATTATGGGATTTTGCCACTGTTTGGGCCAATCCAACCGCCTGGAATTGATTTATTCCATGTGGGCCACATCCTTCCAGGGAGTTTTCAGAGCCTGATCTCCTCAGAACTGTTCCAAGGCTGCTGCTTCCAGCTGATATCCAAGCTGAAATCCAAACCACTCTCTTGGCTTTCCACACTTGTCCTTGGAATTCCAGAGTTTCAGCTTTCCAGCAGAGACCTCTCCTTTTTTGGACAGGTGCACATTCCCAGCCACTGGCTCCAGCAGAAGCCAATTAGGGTTTGGAGTTGGTTTTGGATCCTGTTCCTTTGGCTTCCCTGCAGTGTCAGTTGGAGCCAGGATCCACAATTCCAGCTCCCAGCAGCCACATTCCCATTGCTGCTGCTCAGCTGGAAAATGGGAGATGTTTAAGGGTAGAAACAGCATTTGCAGCTCCCAGGTTTGTTCCTTCTTCTCCCCAGTGGGGCTGTTTTCCAGAAGGGGACAAGTGGCACCATCCAAAATTGGATCCAATTTCTGCCGTGCCAGCGCCAAGATGAGATTCCAGCCTGACTTGCAGCAGCTCTGAGAATTCCTGCTTTGCACACCCAGCTTCTCCATTTTCCCATGCAACAACATTGGGAAGCAGAATTGGAGGTGCCTCATTCCATGGTGAGATCCAGGTTTAGAGGTTCTTCATTCCATGAGGAGATCTGGGTTTTGGAGGTGACTCATTCCATAGTGAGATCCAGGTTTCAGAGGTCCCTCATTCCATGGAGAGATCCAGCTTTTGGAGGTCCCTCATTCCAAGGTGAGATCCCAGTTTCAGCTTCCATCACCCACTCCAGATTTTGGGCAGGGATTTCACCTCCTGCACCAGTGGCTGCTGCAAGGAAGTGCCAGGCTGGAAGTTGAACTCCACAGGGAAAGGCAAACTGAGCTTCAAACCCAAATTCCCCTTCTGAGGGGTGACAGAACTCTGATATTCCCTTGGGAGAGACATCTGTGCCTGCATCATTTCAACCACCTTGATAAAAGCTCCAACTCCTGAAGAAATCCTGATCCTACAGAGTCCAGGCAAGGAACGTTCAGTGTTTCCACCTGGAATTGTGGCTGGGATGAGGCAGAAGCCATTAAAGGAGTGTGATAAACTCATCCTTGGCTGAGAACTCCTAATGCTGAACCCCAAACTCCAGCAGTTTTCACAAAGTCTCTCCCTGGTTTAGCAGGAAACCACCAGCTCTTGTAGTGACTCTGTTCTGAGGAGTATAAGGCTCTGAATTTGATTATTCTCTTAATTTATTTTCTACATTTCCCACCTTTTTCTGTTTCCATCCTGAGGCCATCTTTGATTTGGACAAGTTTGTCTCTCTTGGTTCCAGCAGAGCTAAAATTACCCACTTTTGGAAAGTATTTTTGACACCAGGAATACAACTGTGGTGTGGAACTTCAGCTCATGCTCAGGAATTCATCAGCCAGCAGGAGGGAAAAGAAATTATTTAAATTGAGGATGGCATTGGTTAGGAAAAGAATCCTAATCTTTGTCACTTTGTGTAAGACTGGGAGAGAACCAAATTCCCTGTGGAGAGTTGGTTTTGGAAAGAAAAAACTAAACCTACGAAACATTTAATTTAGATAAAAATAAAATATTAAATTCCCAAACTTAATTTTAGCTGTAATATAATACAGCAGTAAAAAAATCCTACTGTCGCTGTGTATTTCACTATGTTCTGTATTTCATGATGTCTTCAGTTGGCATTTTAAAATGAAGAGTTTTGTGATGATTTTTTTAGCTCGAATCTCAAATGTGGTGACTGGGAAGGTAATGACATAATGACCCCTGAACTGGGTAATTGGGATGTAAGTGATAATTGCCATCCTAATTGCTCCATTAATAGGGATTTTGTTCAGGGCTAAGTGGTAAATTTGCTGGTTAGGTTGATTTATGTCCCTGCTATAGGACTGGGACAGAGGAGAACCCCCTGCTCAGTGACTCTGGGATTTCCAGATCACAGAATCATGGAATGTCCTGAGTGGGAATAAACCCACAGGGATCATCCAGTCCCACCCTGTCCCTGCCCAGAGCCCCCAACAATCCCCCCTGGGCATCCCTGGGAGAATTTTCTAAATGCTCCTGGAGCTCTGGCAGCCTCAGGGCTGTGCCCATTCCCTGAGGAGCCTGGGCAGTGCCCAGCACCCTCTGGGGGAAGAGCCTTGCCCTAAAATCCCCCCTCAATCCCTCCTGGCACAGCTCCAGGCAGGATCCTGTCCCTGGGAATGGTCACTGCCTGCCCCTCCTCGAGGATGGACTGAGGGGGGTGAAGGAGACAGGGACAGCCCGAGCTGAGGTGATGCTGATGCCTTGGGAAGGCTGAGCTGGAACAGAGACTGGACAGAGCTGAGAGAATAAAGTAGATATTTATTAAAAGGCCTTTAAGGATCCACCTCGGGCACTACAAAAGCCTGGCCAGGTCCCAAGTTGGTCACAAAATGGACCCCGGTCATGAGGTCTGACACTTTTATAAGTTTTGGTCCATTTGCATCTTGGGGTTGAATTGTCCAATTCCAGCTGCAGGTGATGCAGTCCCATCCTTCTTGTTTTCTCTCCTCAGCCCAGCCTTGTTTGTGCTTTTGGGCCTGAACACTTGTCCCAGTTGTCGTTGGTGTGCAGCAGGAAAAGGATTTGTTTTGTGTCCCTGCTGTGTGCAGAGCTGAGTGACACTGAGTGTGAGCTCAGAGCTGCACCCCTGGGCAGCACAGAACCTGAAATACAGCAAAGATAAAACTGAAGGCATTGTTTTTTCCCCCTGCCACCTGGCAGCCTCAGAGCATCACCCTGGGACAATGCAGTGACAGACCCAAAGCCTCAGGAATACCATCCTCAGCCTGGTACAGCTCAGGGAGAGAGAGGAGGGAACAGGGAAGGAGAAGGGGAGCCCTCCTTCACTCCTGTACCCAAGGACACTGCCCCGATGCTCCCACAGCTTTTCCCTCTCTGCTTTCCTCCTGGTGCCCACTCACAATCAGCAGGGAGCTGAAAGCAGGAGTGACAAAAGTGACAGGGCCTTTCTGGGCCTGGCTCAAGAATGGCACGTTCTGACTTTGCTGCTGGGTGAAATAAATAAATTAAATAACTAAACAAGGAAACAACCAGCTCAGGGAGGGATCCTGTCCCTCTGCACAGCCCTGGGGGCACCTCTGGGTGCTGTGTCCAGCCCTGGCTCCTCAGCACAGCAGGGACAGGAGCTCCTGGAGCTGAGGAAGGGCCTGGAGCATCTCCGTGCCCAGGAAAGGCTGAGGGAGCTGGGGCTGCTCAGCCTGGAGAGGAGCCCCAGGGAGAGGGGACATCAGTGTCCCTGGGTGTCCCTGTCTGTCCCCATGAGTCCCTGGATGTCCCTGTCTGTCCCTGTGTGCAGGGAGGGCAGAGCAGGCCCAGGCTCTACTCCAGGCCCAGCAATGGTGGATTGGTCCTCTGTGGCTAAAGAAAAACCCCAGAGTCACAGAATCCCAGAATCACCAGGAGACTTTTCCTAAATCTGCCTGTGGGAGTCAGCTCTTTCTTTTTCACACATCCAATCTCCCCTGGAGAGCAGACAGAGCTTGAAAAGCCTCAGCAGCTCATGAGTGAGCTCCACCTTGGGCTAACAAATGCAGAAATGGGAAGAAAATCCCAAGCAGGAGCTACTGCTTGCAGGAGAGGAGACCTGAGGGCTGCAGGGGGAAGGAGAGGCCTGGGAAACTCCCTCATTCCTGGACAACCCCGGGGCTGCCAGGCTGAGGGGGCTGTGCACAGCTAAATCCCAGATTTTGGGGCAAAATGTGCTGCTGAGAGGTTTAAAGCCACCATGAGCCAAATCCACAGCTCTGGTTCTCAGAGCTGGAGTGTGGAGATGGAAAATGCACCTGGTTTGACAGGATCCCAGGATCACCAGGGTGGGAAGGGACCTCCAGGACCACCCAGGGCCACCCCAGTGCCACCAGCATCAGCCCAAAGCCTGTCCCCAAGGGCCACCTCCAGCCTCCTCCTGAACACTCCCCCAGACAGTGACTCCAAACCTCCCTGGGCAGCTCAGCCCAAGGCCTGACCACCCTGCCAGGGAAATTTCCTTGCCCAATCTCCACCCTGAGCCTCCCCTGGTGCAATTTGAGGCCATTTCCTCTCCTCCTTTCCCTGCCCCTCCTGGCAGGGACTTGTGCAGAGCCACAAGGTCCCCCCTGAGCCTCCTTTTCTCCAGGCTCAGCCCCTTTCCCAGTTCAGCTGCTCCTCCCAGGCCGTGCTGATGGATTGGGAGTGCTGTGAAATCAGAATGAGGAAAGGAATGGCTGAGGTGCCTCTGTCCCCAGGGGAAAGGCAGGGATTGCACAGCCCTGGGCTCTTCTTGAGACACAGCTCTGCTCACCCCATGGCCCAGTGACTGCTGCCCTGCCCTGCTGACACCTCTGGGGACAAGGAACAGCTCCAGTCACACCAGCACAAATCCCAGCACTCCATTGTTGTGTCTGGGTTCACAGGAAGGAGAACAAGCCCAAACCTGAAGGGCTCAGAGTTGTGGCTCTGCTGCCTCCCTGGGATTTGCTTCCAGGGCTCCACAGCTGTCTGGGCAGTTTTTCCAGCCTTGTTCCATGGAAAGGTGTGTCCTGCCCTGCCTGACACAGCAGAGTCCACGGGACCAGGAATGGGATCAGAGGCTCATGGAATCAATGGTTTGGCTTGGAAGGACCTTAAAACTCATCTTGTTCCATCCCCCTCCCACTGTCCCAGGCTGCTCCAAGCCCCAATGTCCAACCTGCCAGGGATCCAGGGAAGCCACAGCTTTTTTGGAAATTTCATTCCAGGGCTTCCTCACCCTCCCAGGGAATAATTCCTGCCCAATATCCCATCTACCCCTGCCTCTTTCAGTTTTAAACCATTCCCTGTGTCCTGTCCCTGCAGGCCTTGTCCCCAGTCCCTCTCCAGCTCTCCTGGAGCCCCTGTAGGCCCTGGGAAGGCTCTAAAATCTCCCCAGAACCTTCTCTCCTCCAGGCTGGACAACTCCAATCACCTCCTTCCCATCCAAGAAGTATCCCAAGGAAGGAATTTGTGTCACAGGAATTGTCCTTCCTGCTTTGTATTCTGTGGGAAGACGAGGGGGAAGCCCCCATGGAGGATTTCATGGAAACAAGCATTAGGAAAAAGGAAGTGTTTGCTGCCAGTTTGCCAGAAAACAAAGGGAAAAACCAGAACAATCTCCTTTTTCCTGGAAAAGGCTGGGAAAGCTTTGTCAAATCCCTTCCCATTTCCCTCTGGGAGCTGGAGGCCTGGCAAAACTTTTCTCTCCCCCATCCCTTTTAACGAGCATGGGAAGCTGTGGGCAGGGAAAAGAGCTGAGTCTGAAACCCCAGGAACTTTGGGATTTTACAAAAACCCCTCCAAGACGAGCCCTTGCCTTCCCTCCACTCCCCCTGTGCTGCTGTGTAGGACAATTACAGCCCACGTTTCCCACAAAACCTCATAACCCTTCGTGGGGAAAGAAAAATATTGTGGCTCAGGCAGCTGTGACTCAACTGGTAATTTGGGATGACAAGCCAGTTCCTTGAACATCTGACTCAAGCTAATGGGAGGATGTTACCCAACAGCAGCACCTTAATCAAGAGCCCTTGAAAATAACACCCCAGCTCCTCAGCAGGGTTTGAAAAACCCCCATTATTTTCTTGGGTTTGCCAGCAGGAGCTCTTGGAGGGAGGCTCAGGGCACTTGAATATCACAGGAGAGCAAAGCCAAGCTCTGGTCCCACTCAGGGATCTCTGTGTGTGTGTGTGGAGATTTTCTCTACAATGTGGGAAAAAATAATTAAAGGTAAAAAATAATTATCTTTGCATAAGGACAAGAGGCAGAGTCAGATGCAGATTCTGAGGGAGAGGCTGTCACAGATGTCCCTCTGCTCAAGCTGGAATGCAAATCACTTAAATTTCCATCATGTCTCATTGACTAGTGACTCCTAAATGCTTTTCCAAGCCTCATCTTCATGGAAAAAAAACCCCACAAACATTAATTTTTCCTCCAGCTCTTGGAGCAGGGCTGGAGTGGGTGACCCAACACATTTTTAGGTGGGAACATTTTAAATGGGAACATTTTTCCTCATTTTCAAGCCTTCAGTCCTGACAGATTTCTGAAACCTGGAGCCCAGAGCACTTGGGGACATAATTTAGGGGTGATTATGGTGGGACTGGATGATCCTGGATGTTTCTCCTAAACTGGATGATTTGGGATTTTGGGATAAAAGCATTCCTGAGTGAGCAGGCAAAGTGGAGCCTGCTGAGAAGTGGGAGGAGGGTGGCCAGGAATGGAAAGCCAGGAGACATCACTCAAAGCTCTTGCTCTGTGAATTTATTCCTTGGAATTTCTTCCTGCAAGGCCCAGGTGGGAAAGGAGGGAATATGAGAAAAAGAGAGAACATACCAATGACCATCTCTGTGAGAAAAGCAGAACAACAGAGCAGGTTTAGAGCCCAAACACAAGGCCCAGACTCGTTTCTTTGACTCAAACTTCACTGTCAGGAGCTGCCATTTGTTGGTGCTTGGCTCTGAGCCTCCCCACATCACCAGGCTGGGAAATGAGCCCAAGTTTAGGCCAGAGAAATGAGTCAGAGCAGATAAAACCAGCTGGAGGACTGTGAAAGGGCCATGCCACTAGAAGCTGAGGCACTGGGGAGCAAAGCCAAGCAGCAGGAGGAAGTTCAGGGGGAAAAAAAAAATAAAAAAGGACAATCAAAAAGGAAGAGTCACCCATCTGTGTTCCATGGGATCAACAGGAAGCAGCCACATCCATCCTCCTCCATGTGACAGCCACATCCCAGCCTTGGGACAGGCTGGAACAGCCTTGCAGAGATGCTGGGACACGTGGACACTTCCAGGAGCTCTCTCTGATCCTGCAGGAATGGCTGCCAGATGGAAATAATCCACCTGGATAAAAGCCTAACCACTCATTGGTGCCCAAATAAACTTTCCCTCTGCAGGAGCACACAAGGAGCCCCATTGCCATGGGATAACTTGTGGCAGCTGCCAGGAATTGCTGTTATCAGCTGGGATTATCCCAAACTGCTCCACAGGTGAGCCAGGCAAGGCCCAGCTGAGCCCAGACACGCTGGAATTGTTCCAGCAGCCAAGACAAAGCAGCTCCAAAGCCAAAGCCAAACTGGGGAGTGACTTTTCTCCCAGTCTTTAGTCACTCACAGCCATAAAATACTCCTGGGATCAAATCCAGAGGGGAAAACAGCAGCTCAGGTTTTGGAAATTTCACCTGAGCTGTCCCCACACACACTGGTGGGTTGGACATTGGGTTGTTTTCCATGGGGTGGAGCTGCAATGTGAGATCCAAAGCTCTTAGAGAGTGTCCAAAGGATGGGGGAAAGGTCTGGAGGGGCCACTTGAGGAAAGGTTGAGGGAAGTTGGGATGTTCAGCTGGAGGAGCCTGAGGGAGACTCCTCAGGGGCTGCAGCTCATCCCAAGGGCAGCTCCAATTTCTGCTCTCTGGGACAGGGACAGGATCCTGGACAGGAGGGATTGAGGGGGGATTTTAGGGCAAGGCTCTTCCCCCAGAGGTTCTTTTCAGGCTCCTCAGGGAATGGGCACAGCCCTGAGGCTGCCAGAGCTCCAGGAGCATTTAGAAAATTCTCCCAGGGATGCCCAGGGGGGATTGTTGGGGGCTCTGGGCAGGGCCAGGGTGGGACTGGATGATCCTTGTGGGTTTATTCCCACTCAGGATATTCCATCTCCCTCCTGTGAGGTCTGTCAGCTCCTCACAAGCCTTGAAGGCTGAGGTTAATAACAAATATTAACTAATTAACTGTGTCATAGGTGCTATAATTAGAGGATGGAACTAGTTGGAAGCAATCCTGCCAAGGCTGGAGTTGGGATTCCAGGGAATGATGAAGGATTCTCCCCCACACACAACATTTGCAGAGCAGGAAAAAGCAGGGGGAACTGCTGATTCCCAAGAGGAAAAGCAGGGAAGGAAATGTTGGGATCACTGTTTGTGTGTGGGGCCCTTGGGATGCTGCTCTGGGCTGGGCTGATTCTGGCAGAAGTCTCAGACTAAAAGCTTTCAGTGGCACTAAAATTAAGCTGAGCTCATCTCAGCTAAAGTCTAATGACAAAACTGTCCTGTTGAAGGTTTATTTTTCATTTTAAGGACCTCAGAAACCTCAGAGCCCTGAGCTCCCTATTCCAGCAGCCACTGGAGTCACCTCAGAACCTGGGAGAGTTTCATTTGTTTCCCTTAAAATCCCAACAGCTCCTTTCCTGATCACTCCACAGGGATTGCAGCTTTTGTTTAACCCCACACAGCCTTCCTGTGAATAAAAGGAACCCTAAAGGTGCAAACACTGGAAATTCAGAAGCCAGTTTTTAATTTTAAGCCTTTTATTTTGTGTCTTCAGCACCTGGCACTGGTGACAATGACAAAGCCAAAAATGCAGACCAGTGCAAGGGAGGTCCAGGAGAAGAGGATTTTTATGGATCAGGGGAGAGGACAGACCCTGTGTTCTGTAGGCACCACAGTGACCTTGGCTCAGTTTTTGGGATGGGAATATTTCCAAGAGGTTCCTGTGTAGATCCTCTGGTGTTGAAGCTGTTGAGGTGGCCCTTGGGGACAGGCTTTGGGCTGATGCTGGTGGCACTGGGCTGGCACTGGCTGATCCTCAGGGGCTCTTCCCACCTTGGCCATTCCATGGAATCCAAGCCAAAGGCACCTGCACATGCAGCAAATGTTCAGGGGGCCACAACTCACAATTCATCTGCTCCCAGACTCAACAGCCTGAGGGCTGTCAGGAGTCTCCAGGATGGTCCCTCCCATCCAAAGGTCAGGTTCCTACAAAGCCAAAGGGATGGGATGAAGTTCAGGTGAGCTTTAGGGTGACAGTCTGGAGGTGGCCCTTGGGGACAGGCTTTGGGCTGATGCTGGTGGCACTGGGGTGGCACTGGATGGTCCCAAAGGTCCCTTCCCACCCTGGTGATCCTGGGATACACCAAGCACTCCAAGGCTCTCTATCCTTGCTGCCTCCTCTTCCTCAGAGATTAAACTGAATTGAATTCTCTTCTCTCCTCTTTTAAATGTGTTTTTAATCATAAAACCTTTCTGTGCCCAAGGAAGGCCTGGAGGTGACACTCAGTGCTCTGGGCTGGGGACAAGGTGGGCACAGCTGGGACTCCCTGGGCTGGGAGGGCTTTTCCAAGCTCAGGCATTCAGGAATTCTTTCAGAATTCCAGGTCCCCAGCTGGTTTCTGGAGGAGAAACTGCAGCAAAGCTGAGCTGCTGTCTCCCCCCAGTGTCAGCAGATTTCTCCTGCTCGAATTGTGGCACAGGGATTCCCAAAGGTGAAATCACCTGGAAGCTCTGACAGCACAGCTCAGACTCCTCATGGAATATCAGGGATCAGGCATTGGGGCAGTTTGGGAAGGGACAGTAGTGGAAAAGGCCTATTCTTATCCTGGAAATTATGGGATATCAACTATCCCATGATAATTATTGAGCTCTGATGCTACGCTGAAATTTAGGAATGGCCTCAAACAGGAGGAAGGCAGGGCTGGATGGGATACTGGGAGAAAATTCCTGGTTGTAAGGGTGGGCAGGCCCTGGAATGAAATTCCCAGATTTGCTGTGGCTGCCCCTGGATCCCTGGCAGTGCCCAAGGCCAGGTTGGACACTGGGGCTTGGAGCAGCCTGGGACAGTGGGAGGTGTCCCTGCCCATGGCACTGGATGATCCTTAAAATCCCTCCCACCCCAAACCACTCTGGGATCTTAAAAATCAGGCTGGACCAGATTTAAAGCCTTTTACCTGCAAAAATTTTTTTTCTCATTTGGCTGCAGAGGGAGGAATGTGATAATCTGCAGGATTTCTGAGGAGACTCCTCACAGCTCCTTCCCCCATATTCAGGAGCAAAAAAAAAAAAGAGCATTAATTCCCTTCTTGCACATCTTTGGCAGGGATGACTTTAAGCCAGATTCGACTGCTTTGGGTGCTAAATTGTGCCCAGTGGCTTTGGTGGTTAAATTGAGTTATAAAGGGAGATTTTGTCCCTTTGGTTCTGCTCGTGGAGCAGTCGTTGAAAAACTGAAAAAAAAAAACAAAAACAAACCAACCTAAAAAATAAAAATAATCCTCACGATTGTTATTTTTTTCTAGAAAAATCCACTCTGGAGAGGCTTAAAACTCCAGACTGGGGGCTAATATCCAAAAATAACCAGTGACTGCCCAGAGCCAAGGCACTGGTGTCACCAGAGCTGGTGTCACAATTCCCTGGGGAAGCTTTGGGGGAGTGACTCCACCAGAATTCCTGAGTTTTTCCCTCAGGGAAGGTGGGCACCAGGCTGTTCTCACTGACACCACAGGAACTGAATTAAATTCCACCCCCCAGCTCACCTTGGCATGCACAGAGAACAGAGGGGAACTGCTGGATTCCCTGGGGTTTGGGAATGCCTGAGGCTGCTGGAGCAGGAGATTTCTCTGGGATCCAGCAGGATATTGCACAGCAGGATGTTTCTCTGGGCTGGGAATGAGCTTTTGAGCTGCTTTTGTTCTCCAGTCTCCAAGGAGACAGCAGGAGAAGGGAGATTTTAACATCCCTGCAGTTCCAGGGAGTGATTCCAGCAGGGCCAGAGCTCCCTGAGCATCCCCTGTGCTCCACACCGAGGTGAGGGCTGGGGCCCAGAGCTTCTCCAACCTTCTCCTCCCTCCTCTCCCCACCCCACTGCCAAATTTCTGCTCCTCCTTAACTCCCAGACGGGTCCAGGAAGTGCTTTGGAGTGGAAATGGGAATGGGAAGGCAAAGGGACCTGAGGCATTGCCACACCTGAGCTTTTATTGCTGTTATTTCTGTGTTTTCTCTGTGGATTAACCTCAATCTGCTCTGGAGCCAGGCTGGGAGAGCTGGGAATGCTCCCCTGGAGAAGGAAAAGCTCCAGGGAGAGCTCAGAGCTCCTTCCAGGGCCTGAAGGGGCTCCAGGAGAGCTGCAGAGGGACTGGGGACAAGGGATGGAGGGACAGGACACAGGGAATGGCTTCAAAGTAGGATTTGATGGGATCCTGGGCAGGAATTGTTCCCTGGCAGGGTGGGGAAGCCCTGGAATGAAATTCCCAAAAAGCTGTGGCTGCCCCTGGATCCCTGGCAGTGCCCAAGGCCAGGTTGGACATTGGGGCTTGGAGCAGCCTGGGACAGTGGGAGGTGTCCCTGCCCATGGAACAAAATTATCTTTAAGCTCCCTTTCAAATTATTCATTAATTTTAAGAAGGCAGATTGGGCTGGGGCAGAGGGAAGAGTTTTATAATCCATGGGCACTTCACTTGGAATCTGGGCTTTTGGAATCAAGGGATTTTGTCTTTCTGTTTTCCCATAGAGACAAAAAAATTCCCATTTAGCTGAAAGCTCCACCTGAGCCTTGTGATCCCTGCTGGAATTCCTTGGATTCCCCTGGAACTGTTAAACCTCCACAATCCTGGATCCCACAGACTCAGCCATCATGTCCATGGAAGGGTGGAATTTTAGGTGATTTTTAGGTCTTTTCCAACCCAAACCATTCCAGGATTCCATGCCCAAGGATTTGGTGCCAACTGCCCAGGCAGGAACAGCTGAGCAGAAAACAGAATCAACAAGAATTCTTGGGATAAACCTCATGCCATGAATTTCCTTCAGGTGATGCTGTGATTTCCATGGACCCAGGGAAATCCTGGATGCACAAAGCTCCTGGAAAAGCTCCTGCTGACCCTTGCAGGCAGCAGCTGCCAAAGCTGCACTCAGCCCTCTCCACCTCCTTCTCCCTCTCCATGAACTTTGGAGCCTCCCAGGATGGATCCAGAGCATTTTTCTCCTCACTTTTTTGTCCCTCCAGAGTGTTTTCCTCTTCCATCCCAACCACCTCCTTTGCAGCTGATCCCCTGCAGCTCCAATCCTTGGAGGAAGCAGCAGCCAAGTTTTATTTTTCGATTTTTTTTATTTTCTAAACAAAGGCTTTTTTTTTTTTTTAATTGCATAAATAGAGGGCTCAGATGTTTTGCTGTACACAGAAAAAAGGAGATAATTTAAGTGTCACTCTGAGGTTACACATTTTACAGGTGTCCTTCTTTTCCAGGAAGGCTTCATCCTCCTGGGAAATGAATCCAAGTGTCAGGAACCTGCAGGGTGGGGAGAGAGCAGTGAGAACAGCAGACACAAGAGAGAGAGACAGAGGTGGGGGTGGAATTCCTCCCTCTTAATCCCAGGATTTAGGAAGGACAGGGTCTCTTCTGGGCAGCTCAGGAGACTGGGAAGGGAATTTCTGTGGAATCAGAGAGGTTTTGATGCCAGTCCTGCAGCTGCTGGGCATTGAGGGGTTATTTTTTGTGTGATGATCCTGGTACAGAAATCCAGAGAGAATTCCCTGGGATAACCCTGCCCAGAATTCCCAGAATCCCAGACTGGTTTGGGTTAGAGGGATCTTCCAGCTCATCCCTCCCATGGGCAGGGACATTTCTCACTATCCCAGGCTGCTCCAAGCCCTGTCCAACTTTTCTTTTTCCAGGCCAAAAAACCTGCCCCAAAGCCAAGTCCTGAATCTGCTGGAAAGATGAAACTGAAAAAAAAAAATTGGTTTTGTTGTTTTGGGGTTTTTTTTGTTTTTTGTTTTGTTTTTGGGGTTTTTTTGGTTTTGTTTGTTTGTTTTTTTGTTCTGAGTAAACAGAAAAAACTTTGTTCCCATGGTTATCCCCAGGGCCTCATTTCTAGGCAACAATTCCCAGCCCTTGGGGAAAGGAAGGGGAATAAAACAGTGACAGGGTGGAAATAAAAATCTAGGGAAGATTTTCAGAACTGAGAAGTGTCTTTAGATGGGAGGGGATGACCTCAGAAAGGGAAATAAAGGTTTTATTTCAATAAAGAGCAACATGACATCCAACTCCCACTGAGCTTCCAAAGGGCAGGCAGGAAGAGAATTCCCAATTTTGCTGCTGAACAGGGAGAAGTGAAGCAAACTGCCCCAAGAATGACAAGCAAGGCAGGGAACAGAATCCAAGCACCAGGCAGGACTCATTTTGGTCATGGATTTGCTCCAAGGAAGCAGAGATTGCTGCAACCTTGGGAACAGAGGGGAGGAACTGGGGAATTTCAGAATGAAAATCCCAAATTTAGGGAAATTTTAATGGAAGCAAGGAGAAAAATGTGCATTTTTTCCTCTCAGGGAATTCTACATGGTGGATGTTCCACAAGGTAACTTGTCCCTTTGGGAATTCCAGGTGTGGGATTTGCCCTTTTCCAGCTAAACCAGCCCCAAGCTGCCAATAATTTCACTTGTCTGGAAAGGCTGATTATTTTCTCTCTTTATTATTTTTCTCTCTTTATTTTTTCTCTCTTCATTTTTTTTCTCTCTTTATTTTTTCTCTCTTTATTTTTTTTCTCTCTTTACTTTTTTCTCTCTTTACTTTTTTCTCTCTTTATTTTTTTCTATCTATTTTTTTCTCTCTTTATTTTTTTCTCTCTTCATTTTTTTCTCTCTTCATTTTTTCTCTCTTTATATTTTTTCTCTCTTTACTTTTTTCTCTCTTTATATTTTTTCTCTCTTTACTTTTTTCTCTCTTTATATTTTTTTCTCTCTTTACTTTTTTCTCTATTTTTTTCTCTCTTTATTTTTTCTCTCTATTTTTTTCTCTCTTTATTTTTTTTCTCTTTATTTTTTTTCTCTCTTTATTTTTTCTCTTTATTTCTTCTCTCTTTACTTTTTTCTCTCTTTATATTTTTTCTCTCTTTATATTTTTTCTCTCTTTATTTGTTTTCTCTCTTTATTTTTTTCTCTCTTTATTTTTTTCTCTCTTTATTTTTCTCTATTTTTTTCTCTCTTTATTTGTTTTCTCTTTATTTGTTTTCTCTCTTTATTTGTTTTCTCTATTTTTTTCTCTCTTTATTTGTTTTCTCTATTTTTTTCTCTCTTTATTTTTCTCTCTATTTTTTTCTCTCTTTATTTTTTTTCTCTCTTTATTTTTTCTCTCTTTATTTCTTCTCTCTTTACTTTTTTCTCTCTTTATATTTTTTCCTCTCTTTATTTTGTCCCTTTAAGGCCCAGAGTTGTGCTTGCAGCATCCTGCCTGGCTGCTCCCCTGCAGATATTCCCAATTTATCCCCCTCTTTGTGGCACAAAAATCCAGGCAGATAAAACCAGAGAGGGACCATTGGGCTGAAATATCCTCAACCAGGACAGTGGTTTGTACAAATCCCACAAAGAAGGAGTGAGCAAACCCCCCTGAAACACCCCAAATATTCCAATATTCCAGGTCTGATTGCACATTCCCAATCAAAGCCCAGAAATTTGGGATCAATTCCATACCTGAGGGACTCCTCACTCATCTCACTCATCCTTCTTCTCTGCTTCTGTTCTCAGTTTCTCCTCACGTTCCCTCTTCAGTTTCTCCTCAATTTTCTTGCTCTGGTACATTTTGACTCCAGCAAAGGCCAAGCAAAGGATCAGAGTTTTAGCTGCCAAAATGTACATCAGCAGTGGGAAGTTCTCCAGAGCCTGGAATGCCAAAGAATCTATTTAGGCACTTCTGGAAGGCTTGGACAGTTAAAAAATGAATTTATAGGGATTTTCTGCATCTTCCATTCCAATAGAAACACTCCTGCCTCTCCATGGTTTTTATTTTTGTGGGGAATTAAACCAGGCATTTAACCACCTGCTCTCCCTGGATGTTTAAGCTTAGAGCAGGTAGGAACTTTCTCAACTTTTGACTGTTTCATTTTGACAAACTTTATAAACAGAGCCATTATTTTGTACCAGTTTTTCTCAAGTTACACTGTTTCAGAAACCACTAGTCTGAGAAAGTTTGTGTAGGTTTTCTGATCTTCATTTGTTTTAAGCAAAACCAGCCATCAATAATTTGTGATAAATGACAGGATTTAATTTTTCTGTCTTTTTGTTCTCTGCTCTATGTCCTTTGTCAAACACAGTTCCTTTACTTCCCCTTTTCCTCCTTCCCAATTTTCAAACAGACAAAAGAGTGATGTGAAAAGAGATAAAAAAGTGATCTTTTCCTATCTTTCCTATTTTTGATTTTACACATATCTGATGTCTTTGAAAGACAACCAGTAGACACCATGACAAAACTGAAGATGGTGTTCTAAAAAAATCATTCTAGAAACTATGAATTATTTTCTTGCTTGAGCGAAGGAAAACAAAGAAAAAATCCCCTTCCCTCAAGTCCTGAACTCCTTCTGCTCATTTTCCAGCAATATTTGCACCATCTGGAGCTGAAAAAAGGGAAGAATTGATTGTTTCAGGGAAACTGTGAAAGGGGAAATGCTGCTGAATGATCCTCACAAGTGATGGATCCCAGCTCTCAGATGGGACCCCCAAAAACACTCCAGGAAATCTTCATTCACAGCAATTTTGTAATGAACCTGCTCAGACATGGAAGGTGCAGATAAATGCCTTGGAACTGGGAGAAAAGTTTAAAAAATCCACAACTTCCAAGGATTGTTGTGCCAGTTTTGACTGCCTGGAATTGCACAGTGTTTCAATGCTATAAAAATGTGAACCTGGAGAGGAAAATGAAATGGAAAATGACACGGAAAATTAAATTAAATGAAAATTATATGAGCAGGATCCCCAGGGATGGGGTGGGATTGTTGGGGGGGGTCTGTGCAGGGCCAGGGTTTGGATTGGGACATCCCTGTGGGTCCCTTCCCATCAGGATATTCCATGTTCTGTGGTAACTCTGAGAACTTGGAATGAAAGCCCTGTTCCCTCAGGATCTCCCCAGGCTGTCAGGACACCATCAAAGCCTTGAATTTAAGCCAAGCCTAGCAGGGAGTTTGCAAAAAACCACCACCAGGCTCTGTCAATCCCCCCACAATCACAGCTCTGAATCCACAGCTCTGCAACAGCAGGGCTGGGGGGAAAGCTGGATTTAATCTGCTCAAATTGTTAATTGCAGACTCATGGAATGGGTTGGACTGGAAGGGATTTCAAAGCTCATCCAGTTCCACAGGCAGGGACACCTTCCATTAATCCCAGGGTGATCCAAGCCCCAATGTCCAACCTGGCCTTGGGCACTGCCAGGGATCCAGGGGCAGCCACAGCAAATCTGGGCACCCTGTGCCAGGGAAGAATTCCATCCTAATATCAAGTCTAAACCTTCCCTCTTTCAGTTTAAAGCCATTATTCCTTGTCCTGTCACTGCAAGCCCTTGGAAAATGTCTCTGATAATGAGTGCTGAGAACATGGAATAATGGAATGATGGAATAATGGAATGGTTTGGGTTGGAAGGACCCTAAATCCCCTCCAGTGCCACCCCTGCCATGGGCAGGGACACCTCCCACTGTCCCAGGCTGCTCCAAGCCCCAATGTCCAACCTGGCCTTGGGCACTGCCAGGGATCCAGGGGCAGCCACAGCTTTTTGGGAATTCCATCCCAGCCCTTCCCCACCCTCCCAGGGAAGGATTTTTTCCCAACATCCCACCTAAACTTGTCATTTTTCACTTTTGAGGCCATTCCCTGTGTCCTGTCCCTGCAGCCCTTGGGAATTGTCTCTCTCCAGGGTTCCTGGGGCTCCTTCAGGCCCTGCAAGGCCACCCTGAGCTCAGCCCAAAGCTTCTCCTGTCCAGGCTGGACAATGCCAGCTGTGCCAGCCTTTGCTCCCAGCAGAGCTGCTCCATCCCTCTGCTCATCCTGGAGCCTCCTCTGGAATTGCTCCATGCATGTTCCCTGCTCCAACGTTTGTGGATCCTGACACAAGACCCTGCAGAGCTTTCACAGCCCCAAAACCCCCAAAATTCAGTGGAGAAATAAATCCCCCTCCAGCAACAAAAGGAGCTGAGGGAAGAGCAGCAGCCAGAGAAAAAACCTGGAAAGGGGAAAGGCAGGAGGAGGAGCAGGGATGAGCAAAGCTCTGCTGAGCTCAGGTTTAACACCAAACATCAAACCCTGGGACAAGGCAGGACAACAACCAATCCCCAAGAAATCCTGAGAGTTTGGGGGGTTTAACAACCCTCCCTTGGGAAAGGAATCACCAGAGCCCACCCAACACATCCCACATGGAGAGAGCAGCAATCCCTGCCTTGGGAATGTGCTCCAGCCTCACCTTCCAGTTAAAGGCCACCATCTCCACTGGGGGGGTCACAATCCTGGAGGGGCTGGGCAGGGCAGGAGCAGCTGGGAGAAATGGGAAACAAAGCACAATGAAGTCCTGGAGAAATGGGAAGTGAAGGAAAATAAAGCAGAATGAACTCTTGGAGAAATGGGAAATAAAGCAGAGTGAACTGTTGGAGAAGTGGAAAATAAAGCAGAATGAACTGTTGGAGAAATAGAATATAAAGCAGAATGAACTCTTGGAGAAATGGGAAGTAAAGGAAAATAAAGCAGAATGAACTCTTGGAGAAATGGAAAGTAATGCAGAATGAACTCTTGGAGAAATAAAGCAGAATGAACTGTTGGAGAAATGGGAAGTAATGCAGAATGAACTCTTGGAGAAATAAAAAACAAGGCAGAATGAACTCTTGGAGAAATAGAAAATAAAGCAGAATGAACTGTTGAAGAACTGGGAAACAAAGCAGAATGAACTGCTGAAGAACTGGGAAACAAAGCAGAATGAACTCTTGGAGAACTGGGAAACAAAGCAGAATGAACTCTTGGAGAAATGGGAAACAAAGCAGAATGAACTCTTGGAGAACTGGGAAACAAAGCAGAATGAACTCTTGGAGAAATGGGAAACAAAGCAGAATGAACTCTTGGAGAAATGGGAAACAAAGCAGAATGAACTTCTGGAGAAATGGGAAACAAAGCAGAATGAACTCTTGGAGAAATGGGAAATAAAGCAGAATGAATTCTTGGAGAAATAGAAAATAAAGCAGAATGAACTCTTGGAGAAATAAGAAAACGAAGCAGAACAAATTCTTGGAGAAGTTGGAAATAGAGCAGAGTGAACCCTTGGAGAAATAGAAGACAAAGCAGAGTGACCTCTTGGAGAAAGAGAAAATAAAGCAGAATGAACTCCTGGAGAAATGGAAATGAAAAGAGAATTAGGCAAGCTGCTAATCAGCCCACCCTGGCCCTCTGAGGGGCTGACCCCCAGCAATCCCCAGGGACCTCCAGGGCCTTTTTGGGGCTGAGTGACAGGAGCAGGACGTGGATTTTTCTTTGACAGCCCCAGAGCAGGTGCTGGGGCTGGAACTGCACATCCTGGCACTGCCCCATGGAAAACAGGAGCTGTGTGTGCTGCCCCTGCCAGGCTGTGCTGGCACCTGAGGGACACACAGCCCCACAGGAGCTGCCCTGGGGGTCCCTGGAGGATTCCTCAGCCCACCTGCTCTGTTTGGAGCCTGAACATCTCATTAATCCTCTAATTTATCAGTCCTCTGGGATTGATTCATTGAATTCTCCACACTAACAGTTTATAAATGTGGAGGTTGGCAAACCAAGCACTCCCTGGAGCCCTGAGTGGTCACCAACCATTCCAGGGCTGAATTCCTGGGATGAAAAGTCTGCTCCAGGCTGCAGCACTGCCCTGGGCTCTCTGCTTCATCTTTTCAGCTGCTGGAATCCAAATTAAACCCTGGAGGCCTTTCCTCTCCATGGAACAAGAGTGGAGAAGCAGGAGGGAACACTCCAGCACTGAGAAAAGCTGTGAATAAACCAGGGAGCTGCTGCTGAGCTTCCTGCAGAAATTAAATGTTCTTGCAGCTCTTGTCCTGCTCAGTTTCTGGGCAGATGTTCTAATTTCTCCAGCCAGAGAATCTTCTCCTTCTTCTCCTTCTCCTTCTCCTCCTTCTCCTCCTTCTTCTTCTCCTCCTTCTCCTTCTTCTCTCCTTCTCCTTCTCTCCTTCTCCTCCTCCTCCTCTCCTTCTTCTCCTCCTTCTCTCCTTCTCCTCCTCCTCCTCCTCCTCCTTCTTCTCCTTCTCCTTCTCCTTCTCCTTCTCCTTCTCCTTCTCCTTCTCCTCCTCCTCCTCCTCCTCCTTCTCTCCTTCTCCTCCTCTCCTTCTCCTCCTCCTCCTTCTCCTCCTTCTCCTTCTTCTCTCCTTCTCCTTCTCCTTCTTCTCTCCTTCTCCTTCTCTCCTTCTCCTCCTC
>JANPWX010019282.1:0-10994 GCA_024734555.1 Trochalopteron elliotii
CCCCCCCGGCTGTCCCCTCCTGGCAGGGACTTGTGCAGAGCCACAAGGTCCCCCCTGAGCCTCCTCTTCTCCAGTCTCAGTCCCTTTCCCAGCTCCCTCAGCAATTCTCCAGACCCTTCCCAGCACTGTTCCCTTCCCTGGACACTCTCCAGCCCCTCCAGGTCTCTCCCGCCATGAGGAGCCCAGAGCTGGAGAAAGATCTGAGGTGAAACAGAACCTGCCCAGCTCCTGTCCCTCATCCTTGCACTCCCTCAGCTGCCCCCCATCCCCTGTCCATGCTGGAATAGTGTCCAGTAGGTCAAACCCCAGCAGACAATCCCCATCCCAGCAGGAGCTCATCCAGCTCTGGATCCATACCCTGACCTGCCCCAACCACACACATTTATTCCTTTACAAAATTCAGCCAAAACTGGGATTTGCTGTGTTTGGGTGTCTCCTCTTTTACAGCGTTCCCATAAAGCTGAAGAGCTCCTCTTGTGCTGTTGAAAGCCAACAATGGGATTGTTTATGCAATATGTTAGAGGCATTTTAAAAAATCCCAGATGTTCAGGCAGCTCTGGAGGAACACCAGGATGCTGTAAAGTTGATGCCTTGTCATAAACTATAATATTTTATTTAACTCCGAGTAAAACTTGGCTGACAAAGATACTTTATGGATCCCTATTAATGGGAATGGGAGCCATGGATCATCCCTAATGCAGGGAACAAAGCACGTGGGGCAGCTGCTTCAGAGGGAATCTCTCTGGAGCTGAGTTTGCCATTTCACTCAACAGCTTCATCTGGGGAGAGTTTCTTCCCCTGCTCTGTTTGTGCTGAATGTTTGATTCACTGATAAATATAATAATTTCTGCTGGAAGAAATCGTGGAATCACAGAATGGGTTGGGTTGGAAGGGACATTAAATCCATGGCAGGGACACCTCCCACTGTCCCAGGCTGCTGCAGCCCCAATGTCCAACCTGGCCTTGGGCACTGCCAGGGATCCAGGGGCAGCCACAGCTGCTCTGGGAATTCCAGCCCAGCCAGGAATTCCCAATTCCCAATCTCCCATCCAGCCCTGCCCTCTGGCAGTGGGAAGCCATTCCCTGTGTCCTGTCCCTCCAGCCCTTGTCCCCAGTCCCTCTCCAGCTCCAGGCCAGCTTGGACATTGGGGTTGGAGCAGCCTGGGACAGTGGGAGGTGTCCCTGCCATGGCACTGGGGTGGCACTGGGTGGGATTTAAGGTCCCTTCCCAGCCCAAATCACTCTGGAATTCTGTGACCCTCACTCTGAAACCCCCACCAGTGACAGCAATGCCAACAGTGGCTCTGAGGGATGTGCAGGATGTCCTCAGGAAAGGAAAAGGAGATGGCAAGAACAAGAACTCTCTTTGCCACCTTTTCCTGACAGCAAAGAAATGGGGAATGGGGATGGGAAACACTGAATTAAGCGGCAAAATGGGCACCAAATTCCATGTGTGCAGCCATGGTGACTCAGGAGCCCCAGGCACTGTGAGAAGGGAGCTGTGCTGGAGCCCTGGGGACACAGACAGGGACAGCCTGGGGACATCCTGCCTGGTGGGGAACAGGAGGAGCTGGGATGGAGGTGCTGCCCTTGCCAGGTTCCCTTTGCCTGTGGAGCACTTTACTCATGGATTTTCCTGAAGCATGGAGCATTCCCTTTGGGATAGCCTGGCTTTCCTTCCTGAAGATGGAAATGTGGAATTCCTTCAGCAGAATTCTTTCCTAATGCAGAATTCCTTCCTAATGCAGAATTCCTTCAGCAAAATTCCTTCAGCAGAATTCCTTCCTAATGTAGAATTCCTTCCTAATGTAGAATTCCTTCCTAATGCAGAATTCCTAATGCAGAATTCCTTCCTAGTGCAGAATTCCTTCCTTCAGCAGAATTCCTTCTTAATGCAGAATTCCTTCAGCAGAATTCCTCCCTAATCCAGAATTCCTTCCTAATGCAGAATTCCTTCCTAATGCAGAATTCCTTCAGCAGAATTCCTCCCTAATGCAGAATCCCTTCAGCTCCCAGGGCTGGCTCCTGTTCCCACCCTGCTCCACCCCTGGGGGGTTTTGGGGTCCGAGCTCAGAGCGAGGCCCCACTGCTCCTGACAAGGATTTGTTCCTTCCAGCTGGCCATTTCTGCACGACGTGAGAGCACCAGGAGATTACAGCATGTCCTTTCCTCTTCGGGGTTTTTAATTAACATTTCTATTATCGAGCTTAATTAGCGCCGCTCTGGCTTCCATCTGCTTTTCCCTGCTGCAGACACTTTGCTCTGACATCCTGAGGAATAACAAATGAGCAGTGCTGCTCACACGGCACATCTGGAGCCACAGGACCTCGGGGACAAGGGACAGTGTTGGGGAAGATGAACCAGGGAAACCTTATAAACATGATTGCTTAGCAAAAGATTCTGAGAATATGAAACCTATAATGGAAATAGAAATGAAAGCTTGCTTTGAGTTGTAGGATACTGAGCCTTAGTTACTATATAACCTGAAAACAATAGCCCAGCCAGCTGGAGGACAATCCCTTTGGATTGAACAATCCCCTTCTGCTGGCTGAGGAATCCAAAGGTCAATATAGCAGAAAAGAATAATCTAAAGAATAGTTTTTCAAGTTTAAAATACAACACAGTATGGTAATGTAGTAGTTCTTATAGGCTGTATGTAGATTCTATAGGATTTTGTGTCTTGTACTGGTTGGTTAGTGTAAATTGGAATATTCAACACAAAAGGAGATATAATGTATTGTAACCAGGACCTCACTCACTCTTGCTCTCTAGCTCTCCTCCTCTCTGGCTCTCTCTGGCTCTCTTGCTGCCTTCCCTCTTTGCACCCCCTCTCTCAGCTCTTTTCCCCTGTGCTCTGACCCTGCCACCTCTCTCTGGCTCTCTTGCTCTCTCCTCTCTTACCTCTCACCCTCCTGTTCTCTCTCTCCCTCTCTCTTTGGGACTTCCCCTCAGCCCAGGCTGGTGGCTGAAGGCAAAAGGCCCTTTTTACCCACCACCCTTGCAATAAAACCCCGTGTTCTAGAATGTCTCAGCTCTGCAGAGCTCCCTCTCCCTGCCCTCCATGGATGCTCCTACAGGACAGGACTCTGGTGTCACCCGGGGGTGTCCCTGACACTCTGGAGCTGCACGTGCTGGGAGGGCTGGTCCAGCTGAGCTCAGCTGCCTCTCAGAGCTTGTCTGTGTGATAAATGGTATGATTCCTGCTGATGGAAATTGAAACAGTGATCAGTATTTTAAAAACAGTAGGTAAAATGTAGCTTTTTTTAGGAAAAAGAGGAAGGGGGGGAAGTCTCCCCCCCTTCTCCAGCAGATGTTCAGGGGAGAGGAAGAGATTGAGATAAAGAAGCTATGTTTGTCTAGAGATGGGAAAGTTCTGGGGGAAATCCAGAAAAACGTTAATTAAAATAAATTTACTGCCCTGGTGTACCATGAAATTATTCGGATGTGCAAATATGGTATTTACTGACATAGTGTAAGCTTAATACACACGTGTAACTCAAGGGGTCACTGAAAGGACGGGGAGGAAGACCCCCGAAAGTGAGGAGAGCCCCGGAAAGGGGCTGGTGGAGCATGGGCAGTACAGGTGGTGATGGGTGGAGATAAGGGCACTGAGGTTACAAATCAAAAATAGGTGGAAAAGGGTGTCGTAACACACAATAAAAAGTCCAAACTGGTCATTTTGGCTTTGTACAGGGGACAGGAGATGAAGTCCTGCACTGTACCCCGTGGTAGGTATCCCTTGGTCCATTTGCTCTTGTACTATTTGTATTGTTGTATTATTTTAGAACCACTATATATTGTAACTTTTAAGCTGCTAAAATTATTTACTATTTGCAAATTATTGTAACCTTTAAGCAGCTCAATTAAAATTGTTGTTATATCTAATCTTGTTCGGGTTTTGTTTGGGGTTTTTTTTTTTTTTGGATTGGATAATTAGGCAGCTCAATTCATTTGTAACATCTGGATCACTGGGGATGAGCATGATGCCATCAGTGGTGTCAGCCAGGGCCCAGGGTCACGGCCACGTCACCAGGAGTGAGGCTGGCCCCGTGCAGGGACAGGCCAGGGCAGAGCTGCTGATGTGCAGTGACCTTTTCACTCTCCTGGCAGAGATGGAAGTGCCAGCTGGGATCCTTTGAGGGAAGCAGCTTCTGACAGGTGACCCAAGGTATTGGCTCCTCTTCCACCTCCTGTTGTCGCAGGAGGACATGAAAAGAAGGACACTCACCCGTCAGGATGTGAGATGAGAAAGAAGAAGAAACTTTATTTTTAGATTGGGGGTTTAAATAGAATTTGGACTTTGATCAGAGAGGTTGACACCCCTCAGACCTCACTGGTCAAACCAGCAGTCCATCAATTTGTCCTTTCCCCCAGGGAGCAATGTGTTATTTACAAAATATCACTCTTTGTTTTTGTTACAAGTGTGAGAAAGCTCCAGTAGAAATGTAAACTATCAGAAGGCTGAAAAATCAGGACAACATCCCGTCAGCCCAGGGATTCCCTGGGTGCCCCAGGACATCCCTCAGCTCAGCCTCCTCTGCCCACAGAGCCCTGACCCACAGATCCCAGCCCTGTTCTGCCACAGGCTGTGCCCAGAGTGTCCCTGTCCCTGCACAGCCACCCCTGCTGTGCTGCCACTGCTGCTGACAGCTCCTGGGAATGCCCAGGAAAGGAGGGTCTGGGTATGGAACCATGGAATCCCAGAATGGTTTGGGTGAGAAGGGACCTAAAAATGACCCATTCCCACCCCTGCCATGGCAGGGACACCTCCCACTGTCCCCAATGTCCAGCCTGGCCCTGGGCACTGCCAGGGATCCGGGGGCAGCCACAGCAAATCTGGGAATTCCAACCAGCCTCTCCCCACCCTCCCAGCCAGGAATTTCTTCCCAATATCCAATTTAAACCTCCTTTCTGTTAATCTGGAGCCATTCCCTGTGTCCTGTCCCTCCATCCCTTGTCCCCAGTCCCTCTCCAGCTCTCCTGGAGCCCCTTCAGGTCCTGCCAGGGGCTCTGAGCTCTCCCTGTTGCCCGATACCCAGAGTGAAACACAAATCAACAAAGTTGATTTATGAGGTGCTTTATTTGGGCCCGGGGACCTGAGGACTAGTGTCCCAAGTCAGGATCCCGAAGACCCTCATTTTACAATCAGCTTTTATATCCTTTTACAACTGATTACTTCATTAGTGTACGTGCAAAACCCCACATCCCAAGTTACAATAGATACATATATCAAAATCAAATTACACTCCTTGAAGTCATAAATTTCACATGGTTGTCTGCTCCAAGACTATGGTTTAGCTCCTGTGGTCAAACTCCCACCACCAGATATCCATGGCTACATTATACTTTAACTTAATCTCATGGAAACATCTAACAGTTTCTACCTATTCTGTTCTTAGCTAAGCCTTTTAAGTCTCAGGAACCTCAGTACATTCCCATGGCACATTCCCAGGATTCGGGCCTACTTCTAATAGGGAAATCTTCAAGCCTTAGCATGACTACTACTACTTCACTATTTAATTTCTCCCAACCCCCTTTGGTAACATCTCTGGAGCTTCTCCTCTCCAGGGGAACATTCCCAACTCTCCCAGCCTGGCTCCAGAGGAGCTCCAGCCCTGGGAGCAGCTCTGGGGTCTCTCTGGATTCTTTCCAGTAGCTCCAGGTCCTGTTGTGTCCCCAGGGCTGGGGTAGCCCTGCAGGTGAGGTCTCACCTGAGCACAGGGGCAGAATTCCCCCTTTCCTGCTGCCCACACTGAGGGATCAGCCCAGAGTTTGGGGTTTCTGGGCTGTCAGAGCACACGACCAGGGCACATCCAGCTTTTCATCCAGCAGATCCCCAGGCAAGGCTCCACCCTGGAGGAGATTTCAGCCAAACACAGAGCAGGGAGTGACTGGGAGGCGCAGCAGGAGCACCCCAGGAGCTCTCCGAAGGCACCAGAGCCCCTCAGCTCTCATTTCCCAGCTCTAGGAAGAGAGAGAAGGAGGCTGCGTGTGCTCTGGCCCAGATCCAGGGAGAATTCCAGGGTGAGGAATTCCAAAGATCTATTCCAGGGGAGATAATTCAATATCTGCCCTGGATCTGGTTCTTATCCTTTCCAAAGCCAATGGCAAATGCCATACCCATGTGTTGTGGTTTTGGTTTGAATTTTGGGTTTTTTTTTGGCTAATGCACTATTTATGTGGTGGTTTTATGTTCACTGAATTTTGTTCATCAACTGGGAGAAAGGATTTTTGGGAGAAAAAGGTGCAACAGGCTCAACTTAAAAGTAAAAACAGACAGATTTTATTAACATACACTAAGGAGAGAGAAAAAAAAGAAAAGTGAGACATTTAAACACTTTTTCTCTTACTCCAAATTGTTCACCTTCTCACTCAACACTTAATAATACACTTCACTTTTTTCACTTAACACTTAACAGAGAGAAAAATATGATTTTCAGTCAGTTGCTACCATTTAAACACAATCTTGCATCGCTTTGGGAGAGGAATTCCAAAGATCCATTCCAGGGGAGATAATTCAATACCTGCACTGGATCTGGCTCTTATCCTTGCCAAACCCAATGGCAAAAGCTGCACCCGTGGCATCTTCAAAGCTTCCAAAGGTGTTTCCTGATTTCCCCATTAATTCTTTCTACCTGAGTTCTGGGGGTGCCAGGGGCTGTGGAGGGCTGGGGAGGTGGATGGGATTGGCTGGATAAATCCCTCAGCTCAGTTTTGGTGCTGATTAAGTGCAGTGAGGCTCAGAGCTGTCTGAGAGCCCCAGCAATTAGCAGGGACAAGAGGGATGGCAGAGAGGCTCAGTAATTTATCTGGGACTAAAGCAGGGAGGAGGGATGTGCTGAGTCAGCAGGGGCTGTGTCACCCCCAGCCCTGCTCCAAGATGGATAGCAGGAATTCCCTGGGCTGCTTCAAAAGGAGCTCAGCTGAAATCTGCCTTAATGAGCCCAGACTGGCACCAGGAACCCGTGTGGTGGAGGCACATTTGGATTCTGTCTTGTATTATTGCAAGGAATTAACTCCTGGAGCCAGGGACAGGTGCCACCCTCACCCCAACGTCACCCTGAGCCTCCCAGGAACACACAGGGTGTCATTTATGGTATTTACCTGGGGAAAACACTGAAATTACAGCCCTGAAGGAGCAGGGCTGGCACCAACCTTACAGGATGACACAAACCTTACTTAGCTTCCTGCAATTATTTCTCACAGAGCTTTGCAAGAAGCTTGATTTTATTAATTTGCAGTGGTGGCCAATCCATCAGAGCCCTTGTAAAGATGTAGGAATTCAGCACCTGCCAGGTACAGCTGAAAACCTGCCTTTTTTTAGAGGACATGCTCATTTCAGGGTGTTCCCTCCTAATTTGTCCAAAACTGAGACAAATATCAGGGAAGGCCCTGGCTGACAGCAGAGGGAAAAGGAGTGGGAATGTGTCCCTTAGGAAGGGAAGGAGGGTAAATATAGATGAGAAATTGGGGAAAATTCCTCCCTGAGAGGGTGGGGAGTCTGTGGCTGCCCCTGGATCCCTGGCAGTGCCCAAGGCCAGGTTGGACATTGGGGCTTGGAGCAATGGGACAGTGGGAGGTGTCCCTGCCATGGCAGGGGTGGAACAGGATGGGGTTTAATGTCTATTTAACACAAAACATTCTAGGTTTCTGTGATCTGATTTTCTGAAAGGATGGTGAGTTCAGGAGGGAGTTCAGGAATAATCTGATCCTTGCTCCAGGTACCTGCAGGAGTGTGGGGTCGCTGACACTCCAGAATGTTTCCATCTGGGAGACAAATGTCTGAGCTCTGGTGGCTGAGGCTGGAAAGAGACAAGTTCAGATCAGCAGCAGGAACTCACTGCAGGTCCTCAGACACCAAAACCAGGCCATCTGAGCACGAGGTAACACAAATCCTCCAAAGGTTCTCATTTCTCTGCCAAGACTTCAATTCCTCACAGCCAACAGGTGAATTCATCTGCATTCCCAGGGATGGAGAGGGCAGAGTCCAGCTTTGGCAGATCCCCTGGGATAAGGGCACCCCAAGGAGGAAACCTGGGCTGCTCAGGAGGGCAGAGCCCATGGCTGGGGCTCCCTGAAGGATGGCCAGGCAGGCAGATATGTGTAGCCCTGGTTCCATGCCTGAGATGTTTTGGTCTTCTGAAATTCCTTTCCCAGGGAATTTTCTGTAAACAGGAGAAATGTTTTTGGAACTGTAACTTTGTTATTCATTCCTTTCCCTAGGAGGGACTTCTTCTTGATGTCCCTCTGCTCTGAGCAATGTGAGTGAAGAGGTTTGTCTTTGTGTCACCAATCCAATTGGTCTGTGTAGAATAGTATAAAAGGGAGACACATCCCAAAAATAAAGGAGTCATTTTCAGCCTTCTGAATCTCAGAGTCTGTGTCGTTGTGGTGAAAAACAGTGTCAGATGTGCTGGGATCACATTCCTGCCCTGGATTCTCTGCCTCTAACAGGCAGCAGGGAGGAGCCTGTCACCCTGATTTTTCAGCCTTCTGATGTTTTACATTTCTGTACTGGAGTTTCTCATGCATTGTAACACAAACAAAGAGTGAGGGTTTGTAAATCATGGATTCCTTCCTGCAGGAAGGACAAATTGATGGACTTCTGAGTTGACCAGTGGAATCAAAGAGGTGTCAACCTCGTCCCCCAGTCCCTGATCAAACTCCAAAGACTACATAAGTCAAAATCCCAAATAAACTTCCTTCTTTCTCCTCTCACAACCTAATGGTGTGAGTGTGATCTTTTCATGTCCATCTGGTGACAGGAGCCCAGTTCTGAATGCCCAATTCCCAGCTGGACACTGCAGACGTGACCTCTGGGTCACCAGGATGGCCCAATCCCTGTCCAAGGGCTCCATGTGCACCCACATGGATAAATCCCACCCTCCTCTCTCCTCCCTCCATCCGTGCTGCTTCCACATCTCCATGGCAACCATCCCGCTCAAATTCTCAGCAAGAAACTGGAGAATACTCAGGAAATTCTCCTAAAATCCTTCCTGCTCCTCCAGGTTCCACTGTGTGAAGACATCTCCTGCTCATGCAGCACCACCGTGGGGACGTGGTGGGTGTGGGGGCTTGTGGCTTGGCTGATTTCCCTGCACCAAACCTGGGTGGATTCTGAAAACCCTCAGTGCTCACAGGCACAAGAAATGGAGGTTTTATTTAGGGCCTCACAGAAAGCCTCTCTGAATTCACCCGGAGAGGAGTGCAGGTTAAAATGGAAATACGGCTCTGGGTCTGCTCACGGAGCAGGTCATTGCTTGTTCCACAGATTACTGGAAGGAAAATCAGCTGTTGAAAAAGTTTCTCAGTGTTTCTTGGCTGTCCCGAGGACTCCAGCACACACTGAACGTGCTCAGAGTGTCCCACACACGGACAGAGGCTGTGATCTCCGTGGCAGATCATGGATCATGGAATGATTGGGATGGAAAAGCTCTCTGAGGGCACCAGACCCAGCCACTCCCCAGCACTGCCATGTCCCCAAGTGCCACAACAGGGTGAGGTGACCCTGCAGCCCCCTCTGGCTGGGCACACCCTTCCTGGGATCAGAGGTCCTGGCACAAGTTCCGAGCTGTTGGAACAATCCTGGTTTCCATTTTCCAGAAATTCCTGCTTGAAGCACCAAAGCCACAGAATTTCCCTTCACAACTCCTTTACCTCCTGGACAATTCAGCCTCCCCAAGGCTGGGGGCTTCCCTGGAAGCACAGGAGGTCGCCCTTTGCTGCTTGGTGGGCACCAATCCATCCGAGGCTCTGTCTCTCCTGTGTGAAGTGAAACCCAGCAGGCAAATCTGAAATCAATTTCCTATTTACTGGTGCTTGGCTGGGTTTTATTTGAGACAATCAGGGATCAGGTTTGTCTCCATGTTTAGATAAATTAGTGGGAAGTGGAGCAGGACAAGAGTGGGCAGCACGTGGCAGTGCCACAGCTCTGGACACAGAACCTTCAGTGAGTGAGGTGGCCACAGGTCCAGCTTCAAATCTGAAAATTTCCAAGATCCTCAAGGCACCCAAAGAAGGAATTAAATACCTGTTAAAAGTCTGAACTCTGGGAAAGGTGATGAACTGATGGCTCTGAATTCCCTCTGTGGGTAGAGAACAAGGCCCAGCTCAGGCTCTCCCAAAGGCCAGATCGGTGTTTCAGATGTGGAAGAAACATCAAAATAGATAAAATAATAAAATATAAAACCAGAGCCTGGAAATGCCATTCTCCTGGTGTGGTATTTCCATATAAAACCAGACCATGGCAATACTGCTCTCCTGGTGTGGTATTTCCACGTGCTTTAACCCTGGACCTTTAATGTTTTGTGCATTATGGAAATGTTAAAAATCCCAGATGGAAAAGGCCTTTCCCTGCCCAGGTTTTCCCAGGGGGAAGCTCTGGCCCAGCTCAGCCTCTGCCCTCAGAGCAGTTGATTTCCTTGGACTTTCTGCTTAGGAAAGAACCTTTTGGAGGAGGTGAGAACACAAAATCCAGGAATATTCCTTTAGCTGGCAGCCTCTGAGCCAGGAGGGAGCACTGGGGATTCATCCCCACTCCCTTCCCAGCACAATTCTGTAATTTGGCTTTTTCCTGGAGCCCTCTGATGAGCTGAGCTCCGACAGGAGGGGCTGGAAGTGCTCCCACAGGGGCTGTGAGCAGGGCAGGAGAGGGATCACATTCCCACCTCATGGGGCTTTGTCCCCACAGCTCCTGCAGCAGCTCAGCAAAGAAACACCTCTGTGCTCACCTGGGCATTCCATGTGCTCACCTGGGCACTCCCTGGGCTCACCNNNNTTGCCCACTAAACCATATCCCAAAGTGCCACATCCATTCCTTGTCTGGACACCTCCAGGGATGGGCACTCCAAACCTCCCTGGGCACTTCCAAGGCCTGAGCACCCTTTCCATGGGGAAATTCCTGCTGCTGTCCACCCTGAGCCTCCCCTGGCCCAGCCTGAGGCCGTTCCCTCTCCTCCTGTCCCTGTTCCCTGGGAGCAGAGCCCGACCCCCCC
>JANPWX010019284.1:0-16211 GCA_024734555.1 Trochalopteron elliotii
TTTTATTCTATTTCCCCCAAGTGGGACAGGGGTTTTTGCAAGGTCTATCTCCTGCAAATGAGAAATGTAAGATTTGTTTTACTTTTAATTTTCTTCATCAAATATAATCACAAAACTGTGAGTGAAGCTTTCTTTTGGCATTAGTTCTTTAAATCTCTGTTTAGGATAAATATCAGTACCTTATCGACCTAGGAAGGCTTGTAAAAATAAATTAGATAAGCAAAACAAAATCTTATATCAAGATGATAAATTTTGAGGCAAAGAGAACTTTTTCTTAACATATCTTTGTCTTCCATTACTACAAGTACAGCACAAATTGTTTCACAAGTGAAGGTAGATAAGAGAGCCACATGAAGAATATCTTTGGATGGCTCTGACCCAGTTATTTCTCCTCAGCCAGGAGCCAGAATACCTTTGTCTTATTTTTTGCTGGCCTGTGGTTTTCTGAGTAAATTTTTCACCTGCTGGTATCTCTAATTTTGTATTATTGTTCCTATTACTGCAATCCTGAGAGATTTATCTAGTGCCTATTAGTGTTCTCTCCTGCTGAACTTTTAACCCCTGCTGAATTCCCACTGATGGAAGGAGCCCCTGCTTCCCTGGGTTTCACTTGGCTGACAGGTTCAGGAGAGAAAGGAATTGTCCTCACTGCTGTTTGTGCACTGACAAGTGGATTTTCTCAGTTGTTTGATTACACACCCTTTTCCCACTGTCCCCAACTTTCCCTATTCCACATTTATTTCACTGAGCTGTGGCTTGCATGGAGTCAATGAAATAGAGAGATATTGGGTGGCTCTTCCAGCTGTCTGGAGCCACAGGGAAGGATATTTTAGTGAGGATGTTGTGAGTGAAGGACAGAGGGAGCAAAGAAGAAGCAGATCAACAGGATGATCTCAAAGCAAAAAGTGTCTTGGTTTTGTTTCTGTGCTGCCCTTGTGCCCCTGTAGCACCGTGTCAGTCAAGATTTGGGGAAAATTTGGGGTAACTGATGCTTTCCAAAGTGCTCCTGACTCTGATGGAGCAGCTGCTGGGTCTGCACTGCCTCAAGACTGGTCTGGAACCTTCCAAAGTCAGACACAGCCAGGCTGTCTCAGGTGGATCATGAAGGAGAAGGTCACACACCAGCTTTGGGTCAGGCAAATGGGGGCTGGACATCTTGGCTGATGAAATAAACGTCCTGGATTTGTCTGAGCAGTGCTGAGAAGATTCCCTCTGTTAACAAGATTGGCTGCCTTCACCCAGCCCACCTTGGGACAGCAGAAGGAGAGCAGAGTGCCAGTGTGTGCTGCCAGGGCAGCTGGTGGGGGCTGTCCCTGCCTTGGAGCTCACCCAGCATTAAATTGCTGGCATTTATTCCATCAGCAATGAGCCAGAGGAAAGTCCAGGTTGTCCCTGCCTTGTGCTGCTTTGTTTGGATCACCTGAGCTCCCTCCCTCCAGGCTCTACCTTTGTGGTCTGAAGTTAGAGATTTTGCATATTGCATTTTCCTGTCCTTGCCCTCAGTTACTCTGTCCTTCCTCCTGCTGGTGTAGGTGGAGGTTGAAGAGGAGCATGCCACTCTCCATGTGGGTCACTTTGTGTCATCAGGACTTGTGATGATAAAATATGGGGGATTAGAAATAATCCTCCTGCCTTTCAGCTGCCTGTTGAGAAATGTTGGTGTGAGTTTGGCATATTTGGGATTTTAGGACAGACATGGACTTGTAGCCAGGTCACCCTAGGGAGGAGGGAGCTCATCAGTTGTGAAAGTCTCAGGAGTTCCAGATCCCCCAACACACAATTTTTGCCAGTGAGGGCTTCTAAAGGATCTCCTGAAGCTGGTGAGACAGTTAATGTGGATTTCTACTTGATGACTGAGTGTCCAGAACAGTCCATCTTGGAGAGGCTAAAGGCAAACCAAATAACTGAGCTTGACCCCTGTTTAATCCCCTTCCAATCCAGGAGCAGCAGTTTCCAAATCACCATGGCTGGTTGTACCACTTTCTCCAATTCCAGAATCTTAAGGTCCCAAATTAAATGGATTTACTGTAAATTTATGACTGTCAGCTGCATCTTCTATGGTCTGATGTTCCTTTTTGTACAACCTGTGAGGTGCATGTACCTGAGACTGATTAAAGTGTTGAACTGCTCCTGCTGCCCACCTCAGAAAATGTCACTTGTCTTCTCCAGACCCATCCCTGCAGTCTTTGAAGAGCAGGCTTCAGAAGGAAAAGGTCAATGCACTTAGCTGCAAACCACTGTTTCCATCTGTACATGAAAAAACTTGTATATTATCACAATTTGTGAATATGACAGGCTTCATCTGCAGCTTCATGTGTTTTCCACTTAGAATAACCCAGAACAACAAGTCGTAAATGTGCATTAGTGAAGAGAAATATTTCCTAGGGTAACCATTTCTCCAGACTGCACAACAAGCCTTGACCCTGCTGCTCTCTTGGGAATGGCAGGGAGAAGGGAAGTGCACTGGGCAGAATTCCAGTCCTCAGGGCATTGCTTAATGCACATCCATCCTTGTGTTCACTCCAGCTATGAACAGACAGGTCTGAGTGGGCTTTGCTCTCTTTGGGTCTAAATGTGTTTCCTGGCTGCTTCCAAAAGCTGTGCCTGAAGGAGTGCAGTCCTTTCCTGGGGAGGAAATCAGGGATAATGGGGGACCAGGAGGCTGAGGCGTGGTGCAGTGTGGGGTTTTATCTTCTTTTCTTCATGTTAGAGCTGGCATTAATATACAGGAGTCACAGTTTCATGTTTGGACTCAGTGTTTATTAATTCTTATCTGTGGCACAGTCTCACAAGTTGTGAGCTCTAACTAACAAGGTGGAAAATGGAGTGCCTCTAACTCTTTCCAAGGTCTTTTAAGAGCTAATTACCCAATAATGGGATGAACACCTACATTACTTATACATTTGACCCAATAACTGACCACCCAAGGCCTGCAATGTGGACCTTTTTCACCCAATTAGAAAAAAAACACCCAAAATCATGAAGAAGAGGGTGGTGAAGAAGAACTTAGACAATGCCTTAAATCCTCCATCTTGCCCCATATGTGTTACTATATACTAAAACCTGAAATTCTAAGTTTCCAGGGTTTCAACAGTGATTTAGAGCCCAGTGATTGAGCCTTGTGTGCTGGCTCCAGGCTGCTCCTCCATCAAGAAGAAGGTGAAGAAGGACTTAGACAACACTTTAATCCTCCATCTTGCCCCATATATATTACTGTGTACTAAAACCTTGAATTCTAAACTTCCAGGGTTTCAACAGTGATTTAGAGCCCAGTGATTGAGCCTTGTGTGCTGGCTCTTCCATCCTGTCCTGATTGCAGCCCCGTGGCTGGAGGGTGCTCAGCCTCCTCCAGCTGCAGCAGCAGCAAAGCCACTTGTGCTTGTTTTGGCCTGGCTTATCCTGGTGCTGATTTCCTTCTTACACCAGCTGATAAACCTGGAGCAGAGATGCAATCTGCAGCACAGAGATCTCCCCTGGGAATGTGGAGTTGTGTAATCTGAAACAAGGTGACTTTATCTGAGCCTGGCTCACTTTCCAATCTCATTTCTGTTTTGCATACTCTGGGGATGAATCTGTAACTCCCTTTGCCACTCTGGTTTAGAACTTCTCTGATCTTATTTTAGTAGACTTTTTTTCTTAAGCCCTGAATAAAACAGGGTTGATTTCTTAGTGCAGAAAACTGCAACACTTCTGTAGCACGTTCCCAAAAGGCTCAAAAGAGAACTCCTTGGGTTTGGAAGCTGATTTGGAGAAATGAGATAGAGTAAAAGCTAGTGATTTTTAACAAATAAAATGATGGCTGTAGTATTAGGAAATATTCTAATTGTGAAGCTGCCTGACTTGGAGAGGCTTGGAAATCAAGTAGTGGAAGCTCTATCTGTATAAAGTGAGCATAATAAAAGTATTGCAGGGGAGAATCTGCTGTAGAGCCCAGCTCTGTTTCTTCAACTGCCACTGTTACAATTATTCTGATTTTCCTGTCTGGCCTATTGGTAGCTTTGCTTCTGCCATAATAAGAACTACTTGTCTCTGTGTGGTATTAACCATCAAATGAGAAAAATGGGGCTCCTTCAAGGGCAGGGGTGAAAAAAGGGAGTAAATCTTTTGTTTCTCTGATCATCTCTGAAGGCATTTTACCTCCCCTTGCTCTGCCTTGTTCTCCCCTCTTTGTCAACAATAGGAACAGCAATCTAAGTTTTGTATATAGCATTTATAGTGGGGCCTCTGTGCTCAGCAGCACATTCTGTTGTGGTTTTGGGGCTGCAAAACAATTGTTACTGGGGTATTGTGGCATTCTTTCCTATCCTTGGCAGCCAGTTATTATCTGCAAAAAATCAAATTTGAGTGAACTCTGCAGATCTTGGGTCATAATGACTGTAATACCTAGGCTGAAATATGGGGGACACTGTGCCTAAATTGATTAGACACACTAAGAAATTTTCCTAATGAAGGTGGGACTTTGTAAATTTACACCATGAGACATAAGAGTCTTCTTGGCTCTTGATCCATACATTGCTGAGAGTTTACTACATTTTCTCTGGCTCCAAAGTGATCTTTTTAAAACATTGCTGACTTAAAATGCAACAAGCCTGCATGGGGACTCTGCACAAGACAAGAGTCATTGTTTGAGTCCAAGGAATCTGAAATTTTGGAGGATTTTAGGATTTTGCTCCAGCTGTAAGCTTGCAGGAGCTGTCTGTGGCTCTGCAGTCTGGCCAGCCCTGGAGTGAACATAACTCCAGATTATTGGATATACATTTGTGTTTCACATAGTTGTCACAGTGCTGTGGATCTTGGTGATCTATGTCCTCAAGGTGTTTGAAAAAGTATTAGCCTTTATTATTATTTACTCAGTTTAGATGGGTCATATGACTGAGGGAAGAACCATTATTGATAATTAAAAATCAGATTATGAAAATTACATAAACTGGAGTTTTAAAATGTTTGAACAATAAAACGTTCATATAGGCAAGATATTAATTAGCAGTGAAATGCTGGACTGGGCTCTGCTCTCAATTTGTAACTCCACTCTAGTTTTAAAATAAAATCCTACTTGTGGGGAAAATGATGTGAGGGCCTGGAGGCTTAAGGCTCATACATCTAATTTCACTGCACACATGTCACTGATAAACTGTGAATTGCAGGGACATGAATACCTGAGAGCAACTTTCTTCTCACATGACACCAGGGCCCTTCAAATTCCCTGGAGAATGCTCTGCCAGTGGCCTCGAGGTCAAGGCAGGATGGAGCTGATGGCTCCAGGTTATATTTAGCCCAGGTCCTTGACTCCAGGACTCCCTCCCCTGCTGCTGCAGCTGGACCCATCCCCAATGACCTTCAGTTCATGTCAGAATTTCATTTTTGGGACCTTTGTAAATAGCACTTGTGTGTGGATGGATTCTGGAGTGCTTTGCACACTTAGTCTAATCTGCATCTCTTGCTAAATCCTGTGATTTTACCTGGAGTTTCACAGGAGCTGATTATTTTGTGATAGCCCAGTCCTCTGCACTTACATTGATTTCAATTTTAAAAACATTAAAGTTCTAGCCTGCACAGTTTTATGTAGTTTGAAAACGTGTAGTAATGCCTCAGAAATTATAAATCAAAGAAAAACCTCTATAAACACAGTTCTGCTGTTCTTAGTAGGCCCTTTTAAGGCAAATTCAGGATTTGTGTATTTAAGTGCTGTTGGTTATAGTATGTCCTGGTTTGAAACAGATTTAGTGTTCTTGGAAAAAAAAATAATTTGAAAAGAGCAACCAACAGTGCACCAGAAAGTGCAAAATGGACTGTGGAAGAGCTGATTTATGATTTACCCTAAAATTTGCTTGAAAAGGAGCAAAACAGGGGACACATTACAAGGCAGGTTGGTTTGCTTATCCTTCTTAGCCATTAATCATGCTGGATGCAGTGCTGAAAACTGAGGGAGCTGTGCTGGGGTTTTGTTTTTGTAAATAAAATCAGCCTTTGGGAGGGAAGTGTAGATATCCTACAGGCATCTCTACTTTTTAGATGCTGTCCCATAAAGTAGAGTGGCAGGAACTGAGACAGTGCACTGCACATTTTGCTCCTCATATTCCATCGCCAAAGACTGAAAAGTCTTCTCAGGTGCCCCAGAAACTGCCAAATGGAGGCTTTAAAACCATGCTCAGTTAAACTGGAATGGCTGAGTTTCTCAGATTGAGTGAAATGAGGGGGCCAAAGTCTTCACACTGTATTATTTCTGCATTATTCATCTCATTCCATGCTGTCCCCCCGTTGGAAGGGGAGGATGAGTGCCACAGGTGGGATCTGACACTGGGAAATTATTACTGATATTCGAAGTACACCATGACCAGGCTTGCATGAGGTTTTTTAGACCTGCACCATGGTCTGTGCATTCCAAAACCTTGCTGGGATTATATAAATCTGGGTGACCCACTAAGATGATTCCCTTTGCCTCCTAGTTTGGGAATTGGAAGCTGTTTTTGCTGGTTTTGGTGGCAGACAGGTGAATTGGGTATTTTGCAAGGCCTCCAAAATCCAGCAGGTTTTTCTAGCCATGACTGGTCTCCTTTCCTGACTGCTGTTTCTGCATCCCAATAAGTAAATCCAGATTGCTTATACTAATAAAAATAATAATCCACCAGAAGCCTAAAGCCTACAGTCGTGGAAATTTACTTCTCCTTTCAGTGCACCAAAGATATAAGCAAATAATTACGTTTTTTAATATTTGGTGGTGCCATGCAGAAAAAAATAATACTTGTAAATTTCCCCCACACCAAAATCAAATGGGACCCACTTAATTACTAACGAGTAAACAATGATTCTTCCTCCTTAAAATACCCAAACACGTTCATAATTAGCTAATTAAACCAGCATATAAATGATTATTCAATAGAAAAGAGCCATGGAGAGGCAGGCAGAGGAGGAAAAGCATTGAAATCATCACCCACAGACACATTTCTTTCTCCAAGCAAGCCACTGAATCGTTACAGGAGAGATGATGAGTGGAAAATAATAGGAACAGCAGCAATAATTAAGTTGCTGGCCATAATTAACTTGCCAATACCTGCAGGTTGAAGCCAGCCAGTGTGTTTGTTTTGCCTGGAGAGGAGCACATGTGAGGAGACACTCACCTGCTCCTCAGCACTTTGCCATTTTCTGCTGTTCTTATTGAAAAGAACAGAGGAGAGGGAAGAGGAGAAAAAAGAAATAATTTTTTGGATATAGGATGTCCTTTTCCTTTCCTTAAGTGATTAGAGGCAGATGTCAACACTTTAGAATAGGCAGCAAAAGTCATTATTTGGTGTATAGATGGATTTCCTCATATACCAAAGGAGCTTTAGGGGCATTTGGGAGTTGGGTGTTTATGAGGAAAATTGGAGGTGTGGAAAGGTTACCCTAATTCAGTGCTGCTCAATGTCCCAGGTAAACCACCCCTGTGCCTCACCAGCCTTTGCTCATGGGGAGAAGGAATTCCCAGATTTCCCTTGTCTCCTTCTTCTTGTTTTGATTATTGATTGAGAAATCTTATTGATTTCTCTTATTGAGAAATCTGAGGGGTTATGAAAGATCTGAATGTTTTGGTTAGAGGGGCCAATTGGAGGGACTAGAGTTTGATATCTCCTCTGCAAATTGGTAAGAATTGGGTAAAAAATTTAAAAAAAAGGTTCTCTCTGCTTGGTGATTGGGTGTCAGTGCTGAGTTTTTAATGGGGCTGCAAACCAGCAAACTCCTGCTGGGGTATAATTTTATATACACAAATAATTTCATATAGACAAATAAGTTCATTCAGGTAATGTTGACATGCCCAAACAAAAGTGGTTTGTGAGGAGCCCCACTGGCTTAAAAAAAAAAGAAAAAGACATAAAAAAGTAATAGAATCATGGAATGGTTTGGTTGTCAGGGACCTTAAAGATCATCTAGTTTAAATTCCCCCACCATGGGCAGGGGATCCTTCTACTGAACTGGGCTGTTCAAAGCACCCCCCCAGCCTGTGCTTGAACACTTCCAAGATGGGACATTCACAGTTTCTCCAGGAAATTCGTGTCTCACCACCCACACAGCAAAGCATTTCTTCAAATATCTAATAAATAAATAAAAAATAAATCATCTAAACCTGCCCTCTTTCAGCTTAAAGCCATGACCCTTTGCCCTGTCACTACCTGCTCTTGTAAAAAAAAACCCTCTCCAGTGCTCTTGAAGACCCATTTTGTACAGATTGGATTTATATTTCCAAAATCATACCAAAGAAAATTGGTATTCCCTAACTTCTGCATCTTTTCAGTGGTTCCACTGCCCTTGTCACTCTTTTGATCCTTGTCTTTCAGCTTCAAGGCAGTGGAGTTCTCTTTTCCCTGCAGGGATCAGGGCTGAGGGAATTTCAGTGTTTTCCCTCAATAACCTACAAATATCCTACATAGATATCCTGGTTATTTCATGTTTGGGTTCATTTTTTACCTTTAGTTTTTTTTATGGGTTTTTTTGGTTTGTTTGGGTTTTTTTTAGTTGAGTAACAGTTAAAAAGCAACAAGACTAAAAAGGCTCTTTAGTTAACCAGGGAAAGAAAAAATAAGTTGGAAGTACTGTTCAACAGGATGAAAAATGAAGTTGCCTACTGGGTTATGGAGACAAATGTCCTTTAGTAATTGTATGAGTCAGATTAATTCTTTTCCAATGTTGTAAATCAGTATGCTTAAAGCTTTTTTACTTTAGCAGATTGCTGGACAACCCAGATCTGTCAGTTTTCTTCCCTCCTTTGTACTGAAATAATTTTTATAAGGCTGTTTTGTATTTTGGTGTTGTAGAAGCTGTTTTTACCATCACTTGGGATGTAATGGAGTGGTAACAATTCTGAACAAGCAGAGCTGAGGTGTGAGTTCTGTGCCCTTCAGGTTCTGTTTTCATGGAGAACTGTGTGCAGTGTTGGGGCCTTGATGGCTTCAATTGGGCAATGAATTGAAGTGATATCTTAATCACTCTGTATTTGGGCTTTTCTGCCACATCACTGAGCTGTCTGTGCTGTTGGAAGGGGAGTTTTTCTTCAGAGGTGACTTAAGAAAACTGCTGAGTGGCTGGGGGTAAAAAAAGAGGGAAAACCAGAACTGAAGCCTAAGGAGAGGGACTAGACATGAGGGATCCCTGCAGAATTGATCAGAATTGCCCAGAAAACCCAGCAAGAAGCAGCTGTTGGGCTGCAGGTGAACAACTGGACTGAAGACCAAGTGGGCCAATTTTGGACAGCTCCTGGCAATTAGAAACAAAGGGGGATTGAAAAGAATAAGATGCATACTTGCCACAAAGACAATTAATTGTAAACTTTTGTGCACCAAGCACAAAGCTCCTTGCTTAATTGGAAAAGACAACCCTGAGTCTGTCTTTCTTTTTCCATGAAACACAGTGAGAGCTGCTGAATTAGCTCAGGAAATGTTGGTAGATGCTTTGATACAGCCCAGAATTTGGATGGGTGACTTTTAAAATATTGGCTCCAATTCACTGCTGTGCCCTGTGCAGGACTAACAAAAGCATGGAGAACGTGGCTGTGGGATTTTGGGATTTTCTGGGAATTGCCAGGGAGGCATTTTGACCATAATACAGGTTAGAAGTTTAGCAGCTCTTGCCTCCAAAGGTCTCTATCACCAGCTGGGAATTTTTGTTCAGAGGTGACTTAACAAGAGAACTGCTGAGTGGCTGGGGGTGAAAAAAGAAAAAAAACCAGAAATGAAGCCTTGGGAGTGGGACTAGACGTGAGGGATCCCTGCAGAATTGATTAGAATTGCCCAAAAAAAACAGCAAGAAGCAGCTGCTGGTGTTGTCTTGTTTGGACTTCTGCTGACCCCCAAGGAACATGATTTTTTTGTAAACTTCTATTAAAAAAAAAAAAACTAGTTCAGGGATTAAAAACATTGTTGCTATTGGGTGCTTGCAGTGCTTTATCAGGAGCTTGGGAACTCTGTCAGAGTGTGACAGAGGCAAAAAAATAAAGTATCTAAATAGGGGTGATCAAGTGGGATGAAAATGGGAGAAGTCACAGGTAGGAGGACAAGAGACAAAAGCCATCAAGTGTGAGGAAGGAAAACAAAGGAGAGCCGAGGTAACAAGCAATTAATTTGTGAAACAGTTTCCAAGTTGAGCTCTATTTCTGTGGCTGTGCTTGCTGCAGTGCTCTATGTTGTCTTGTATCCACCATGAGGATCCCTGGGGACAGCAAACCACCTCCCTAAAATAGACATATGTCCTGTGTGCCCTGCAGAATGCCATTGTCCCTGTGGTCAACTGCCTTCAGGCCTTTCAAAACCACCTTCAGCTGGAAAAACTGGCCAAATACATTTTATTATTTTGCATATCCCTTACCCTTTCTTAAGTATCCTGAGTTCAAATATCCTTACTTATATTGAGCACGTCTTATTTCTGTTCCCTTCTTCCATCTTCTCTATGTAGCTTTGTTATTCCTTGGCTTCACAACCAAATAATCTTTTTTTGGTAATTGTTTTTACCCATAAAAAAAAAGGATACTCACTCTTTAGAGGGGAATCCTTGAGCTAACTTATTTTTCACCACCATTCATGACCCACCACTGAACACAGTGCTGTGATCTTCTTCACCTAGAGACAGCTTGGCTTCTTTCTGTGTGCTCTTTTGGAAACTGCCTGATGTGCTGACTAAGAGCTAAATGCTGTAGTGAGAGAGGGAGAGGAGAAAAAAAAATAATTTTGGGATATAGGATGTCTTTTTCCTTTCCTTAAGTGATTAGAGGCAGATGTCACCACTTCAAAATAGGCAGCAGAAGTCATTATTTGGTGCTCAGATGGCTTTCCTCATCTACTGAAGGAGTTTTAGGGGCATTTGGGAGTTGGGCATTTATGAGGGAGATTGGATGTATGGAAAGGTTGGCTGCTTTTGGGGTAAAACATTCACCATGAAAAGAAAGGTACCTTGAGCCTAAATTGATATGATTGAGAGAAGACCTACAAGTGGCCCAACAAAAAACAACAACCACTGCAACAAAAAAAACCAAAACAAAACAAAAAAAACCAAACCAAAAAAAAAAAAAAAACCAAAAAAACCCACCAAAACAAAAAAACCACCAAACCAAAAAAGTGTGAATTCTTTCTTCCCATGCCCTGGAAGTCTATTTCTCATCGTGCTTTGGTTTATCTTTTCTCCCTCTTTATTTGCTTGTATCATTTTTTGTTTATCATTCTCTGTCCGTTCCAGTTTTAACATCCCAAGTTAACACAGCCCAATGTAAATACCATGCACAACCCCCTTACCTAGTAAACAAGTGTACATGGGAGATATTAGAACATGATGAAGCAACTCTGAACACATCCTGTGTCCTAGATCCTGTATGACTCATATGTCATGGCAGTTAATCAGCTCTAATTGAGTAAAGCAGGAAAAAAGGGATAAAACCAAAAAAAAAGAGGGGGTTGGTTGATTTTTGCTTTCTTCTTTTTTTAAATAGCACAGGAATTTTTTTTCCATTAATAAAAGAAAGGAGATTTTTGTGTTGCCTCCATTTAAAGATCTGGGAATGCTCTGTGTGTTCCTTGCAGGCAGATTGGGAGTATACAGAGGGATTTAGCAACTCTCCACAGGAATGCAGGCATGCTGAGCAGAGAGACAGATTTTAAATGAGGCAAAGCCACTGAAGAGCTCAGGGTACAAAGTAAAGAAAGCCTCACCAGTCAAATAAAAAGTGCAGAACATGGGAATTTCTCTAATCGAGGTAGACCTTATTTATCCAGCAGGAATTAGTCAAAACAGAGAGTAACACTCCTAATTCATGAGGGGGAATCTGTTGGGATGTTAATATCACATCATATTAAATTGTCCTGAAAGGAAAGTTTCCTGAGGAGACTTGGGATTTTGGGTTCCAGAGCAATGCAGATGATGCTGTGCATTTTCAGGTCTGCTCAGAGGTGGGAAAACTCAGAGGCTAGACATAAGAGAGGAATGTATCCATTAAAATATATTGATGCTCACTGCATACATGACAGCACTTCTTTTTTTTTTCCCCCTAAATGGCTTGAATTCCAGAGAGTGAAAATCAGAAATTAATAGTACCTGTTATTTTGGGTTCTTTTTTATCTAAACACCAGCACATTCTTAAACAGTTAAGAATAACTGCTAAAGCTGCAGTGTTTCTCTCAGAAATTATTGCCTGGTAAAATGCAGACCCAGAAAAAATATTTTAGAGGGCTGTAAAGCTCTTCTTGGAAGAATAGGAGAGGAGTAGGAGTCTTGGTGAAGGGAAGGGTCTTGTGGGCACAGCTGGGGCTGGAACATCCCCACATCCCTCCTTTTGGGGCTCCACCATTCTTTTTGGTTATTAGAGCCCTGCTCTCCCTCCTCGGGAAGGGTTTCCTTGCTCACACTGTGATGCTCTAGAGCAGCACCAAGGGGTTTCTATGGGGTGTGATGAGTTTGAAGGAGGGAAGAATGCTCACTGTCAATAGAAAGTCAATATTCTCTATTTTTACTTATGGCCTGTTCAGAGTTTGATCTGGAATCTCCATTTTCATCCATCTACCCACAGCATGAGCTCTCTGGATTGCCTTTAAAGGAGGAGTGCTGTTTTACAAGAGACACCTGGAGATGCACCCCTAGTTGTGCACTCACTAGGAGCACCATCTTTTTAGATAATTGGTTTTTATTCTGTGTTTTAAAGAGCAGAGGCCTCCTGCATTATTCTGGCACAGTCCTGGAGAGTTCATCCTGTCAGGTTTTACTGGAACTGAATCACAACTTTGTGAGGGAAGTTTTGGTTCTGCAGAGAAAAGAAAGGATGGCAACAAGTAGGAGGAGGAGCAGGTTGGTGCACAGGGTGTAACTCAGCTTCTTTGGAGCCCTGGCAACTGCCCCAAATCAGGGTTTATATTGAGATATACAGGGCTTATTTTTATTTTTATTTTGTTTCTATTTTTATATTTTTATATTTTTTTATATATTTATGTTTATTTATATATATTTATATTTTTTATAGAGAACAGGAGGGTTGTGTTGTGCAGAAAAGTGTTGCAACAGTTTTGCAAAAGTTCCCACCAGCTGCAATGCAATGAATCCATCATGCTGTGGTATTCCATACCTTCCCTGGAAGCATGACACAACAAAAGGCTGCTGTACTGGTTTTGGTAACTTGTTGTTCAGACAATTTCCTGCTTAACGAGAATTTTGGTGCTTCTGGTCCCCACTGGCACTGCAGTTGCATTTGTGAGGTCCTGGTCCATCATTTTGGTGTTACAGTGCAAATGTCACTAGATAAGAGGTGTGTTCCTAGGGCAGTATGTGTTAGTATGCAAAAGTGAGCCCAAAAAACATCTTTCTGGATAAAGAAGTTTCTTTGGCACCTTCCAAACATTGCCTGATATGGACACCATGTCTCTGGTGTGGAAGAGCAAATTATCCCCCCAGGATTCCACCATCCCCTCTCCTGATTTTCTCATCAGGTAGGTCCAATTTCCAAACTTGTCTCTCAGTTTTGAAGAGCTTTTGTTTTGGAGATGGAGCTGCAGGTGTCTGCCCTTTCAGCTGAACCTCTGGAAATCCCTGTGTACAAAAAGAAAAGTGGAGTGCAAATCAAAGCAACAGAAGGGACAAAAGGTTAGAGAGATGGCAGAAACGTGAGGCAGGAGGAGGAGTCTAAGCAACAAAGAGGGGCAGAGACAGCAACATCTCAGTTTTCATCCTCCAGGAATTAATCAAAGATTTCTAAACATTTAGACAAGGGCTTTTCATGCTTGTCAGAGGTTTGTCTTGTGTAAATTGCTATTAGCTTGTTAGCTGGTTAAATCAGTCAAGTCACTGTGCCAAGCTCCTCTCCCCAGAGGCATCATCACTCCAATTAGTCAACAAACCACTTGGTGTCTCTGGAAGGAAAAAAAAAAGCAGTGAAATCAGGCTGTCATTGTCCTAAAGTGGGTATTACAAACTGGAAGACCTCAAACCTTCAACTACCTTCATCCTATGTATTTCTCAATTTTCCCAGTCGTGAAATAGAGACTTCTCTTTTGCTCCTGGGGTGTGATTTATATTTTAATTCATTCATTGCCCTCTGTGGAGTCTTACTACAACCTTTGGATGAAGGAGACTGTATTTGTTCGAGCTGGTAGCATTGCTGCTTTGAAGACTTCTCTGATCTATGGAAATCAGTAGATTCAGTGGCCTAAGCCAAATTCTGACTCTTTCTCTGCTGCCTGTAACAAGGAAACTCCAGCCTTGCTCCAGAGACAGAAGGAGTTCAGCAATCCACTAATCCCCACGTTTCTTTAAGTCTGGGATTAATTACAAATATGCTCAGCAAATCTCACAGATTTCTGCTGCAGGGGCTCTGTGGGCTCAAGGCAAGAGAGATCAAAAGAAGACTAAACATTCACAAGGTCGTGTTCCTGAATGCCCTTCAGAGCCAGATCCACTGAGGAGGAGAAATTCCTGTTATAAACATCACCAGCCTAGATGAGAATCAGTCAGGATGGTGGTGCTGGAGTCTCCTTCCAGGGAGGGGAAAATCCCTCCTCTTAACTTGGGCTCTGCAGTGTAATCTTTGAAAACCCTGAAACTGCAGCACAAGAACAGAAAAACTTTCTCCATCCCAGTGACATTTCCAAACTGCTCAGCCCTGGGGAGAAGCATGAATTCTGCTTCCCCCAAGAGAGATACTGAGCTCTTTTTTTTTTTTTCTTCAAATGATGACACATGGAGGCATTCCTTGAAATCCCAAATGACTAATAGATTTCTTGCCTCCATCTGCCTTAGCTGCATGGGTGTCAGAAACACTTTGAAAGGCTTTTCACTCGTGAATAGAGAAGGATTGTCCCCTGGAGTCATTCTGTGCAAACCCGACAGACAGCTGCCTCCCTGATGAGACAAATCTGGCTGCATCTTGAGACCATGGGCATCTATTAGAGCCTCAGGAATGCAGAAATTAGGGCTGGAAGATACCCTGGTAGGCCATTTAGACATCTTACCCCACATGATAATTTAATTTTTAGGGATTAAATATCTGTAACTTTTCAGCTAATGTGCTCTATCTCTTACCAATACTGGCATCCCAAGGAAAGGGTTCCTTAATGTCCATCCTGAACCTTCTTTATTCCAGTGTAAAGCCATTATTTCCTGCCAGATCCAAGTTGAAAGCAGGCAAATTAATTATTCTCCACCTCTGCAGCAGTCTAGAGCCTTGTCTTGATTTGCCTTCACTGTGCTGACTGATCTCACCTCAGCTTTTCCTCTCAGGTAATTCCTGGACACTTCAGGAGATCCCTGTTGGTCTCTCTTGGATCATCCCCAGTCCAGCCTTTCATTCACAGAATTTCAGCCAAGCTTTCACCCCTGCTGTGTGGAGCAGAAGGAATTTTTCTTGTTTACACATCCTGGCCTGGTGTTTGGGGTTTATTTTATTTAGCAACAGCGTGACATTGAGTCACATTCACTCTGTGATTGACTGTGTAACCCCTGCAGCCTGCTCTGAAGATCTAAAGCACTTACATGATGAGACAAACTTATCCTTTCGGGCAGCTCCAGAGGACTTGGGGGATAATTCAGCCCTATTAGTTTCATATCTGGCCAGCTGTACCAGAGATTTCACTGTCACTTCCCATTTCTGTGTAACAGCCCAGCTAACTATGACATAGTGCAGTGAATCTAGCAGCACTGGTTCTTGGTAATTGAACTTTTCATGAAGGGAATGATTGCAGAAGGGGAGCTAATTAAAATTAAAGAATTTCCCTTAATTATTTGATATGATTTGATTTTTAATTTTATTTTTTAAATTTTTTTTATTTTTTATTATTTTTAATTTTTCTTATTTCTATTTTTAATTATTTTTATTTTAATTTTTATTTTATTTTTTATTATTTATTTTATTTGATTTAATTATAAATTTTTATTATTTAAAATTTTTATTTTATTTTATTTTATTTTTATTTATTTATTATTTATATTTTATTTATATTTTATTTATATTTTATTTATATTTTATTTATATTTTATTTAATTTTAATAATTTTTTATATTTTATTTTATTTATATTTTATTTTATTTTAATTTTTTGCCTTCATCGTCCTCAGTGTTTATGGGGCTTTATCTCCTTGTGAAAACAAATTGGGTTAGAAATAAAGCAGGGTGAGACAGCACAGGAGAGTGAAACAGAGGATGAGGAAGTGACAGAGTTGTTTGGAATTTAAGTTGTGGGAAGGAGCTTGTGGAGTCGTGCTCAGGGACTTGAG
>JANPWX010019286.1:0-32587 GCA_024734555.1 Trochalopteron elliotii
TGAGGTGAAAATGGCACTTTGGGGGTGAAAAATCGCATTTTCAGGGTGAAAATGGCATTTCCAGGGTGAAAAAATGGCATTTTTTGAGGGGAAAGTGGCATTTTCAGAGTCAAAAAATGGCATTTTGGGGGTGAAAATGGCATTTTTGAGGTAAAAAACGCATTTTGGGGGTGGAAAAAATGGCATTATCAGGGTGAAAATCGCATTTTGATAGAAGCACAGCCCCCCTCCCTGCATTTCTCTGGCTGTGGTTATTTTCACTTTTCCTTTCCAGCCTGGAGCTGAGGAGTTGGCCAAATTATTCCCTTTATAAACGTGGACCAGTTCTTTTATTTTTTTTATATATATATCTGTCTTTTTGTGTGTAGAGCTCTACAGTTAGGGGAAAAAAATTCCACATTAGGACAAGCTGCTAAGGGATTTTTTGGAGGGTTTTTTTTTTGGATTTTTTTTTTTGTTGTTATTTTTGGGTTTTTTTTTTTGGTTTTTTTTGTTGATTTTGGGGGGGGGGTTGGGGTGGGGGTTTTTTTGGTTTTTTGGGGTTTTTTTGGGGTTTGTTTTGTTCCCAGAAAAGGTTTTTCTCTCAAGCCAAACTTCAGCAACTTCTCTACATTTCCAGCAAAACTTGTGGCCTCGTGTGACAGCACAAATTTGAACACATTTAAACCCCCCTGGGAACTCACCTGGCCACTCTGGTTTATACAAAAAAAAACCAAAACAAAACACTTGGGGGGGATTCACCTGGAGAATTTTAATGCTTTAAATTAAAATTTAAATTATTTTAATGCTTCAAATGAAAATTAAGCAGCTCCTTTCCCTGCCACAACCTCACTGTGGGGTCCCAGGAGCTGAAGGAAATAGGGGGTGGGTGTCTTTAGCTCAAAATAAAAATATTCCTGGAGCAGGGATCCATCCAGCAGCACTTTCCTCACATCCCTGCCCCTTTAAAGCCATGATTTTTTGCACTTGGGATGTGCAGCAAATTTTAATTTCTGCTGCACAATCCCCTCTGAAGCTGTTTGCCTCTCACTTGTGTCCTCGTGTGTTTGAATTTTTATTTTCTGAATGTGTCAAACGCCTCCAAAAGGGATTTTTCTGCCTCTTTGTGGGTGGGAAATCCATACTTGTACTGTAAATAAATCACATTTTTTGTCAGGCTCCTGCCTCCTGCAAACCACTGGAAGAGCCAAAGGATGTTCAGGTGGGATTGAGGAGGTTTTGGGAAGCTGGAAAAGCACTGCAGGGTTAGTCCAGGATTTCAGGGATATCTCATTTGTCTCTTTTGATTTTGGCCTGATGTAAGTCTGGAAAAATCAGGAAAATCACTATTACCTCATGGAGACTGGACTAAGTGCACATTAAATTAAATTAAATTATGTGAACAAGGTGGTTTTTTTTTGAGGAATGGCTTTTGTGGGGTCACACTCTGGGGGTGGGACAGGATTCAGTGTCACCTGCTCAGATTTGCTTTCCCTGGAAAAATCTGATTTATTTCCAGCTGCTATTTCACCTGTGCAGGGAAGGAAAAGCCTTTAAATTCAATCAAATATTGTGTGTCAAGGGAAAAAAAATGGGTTTCAATCTCTTAAAATGATGGTGCTTCATCATTTCACAAGAAAAAGACTTTTTCTCCCTTGTCACACTCGTTCTAACTGTTCCTCTTAGGAATAATTAATAAAATATTAATATTTTATTGATATTAATATTGATTGATATATTAATGTTATCAAGATGTACTATTCATATAATATATATAATATAATATATAATATATATTACATAATATATAATATATATTACATAATATATAATAAATATAATATAATATAGAATAGAATAGAATATATAACATAATATAATATAACATAACATATGGTAATATAATATATGATAATATATATAATAATTTTTATATATTATATAATACTTCAGTATTGATGTACTATCTAATATATCAATATTGATAGAATATATGTCAACATATATCAATTAATATTGATTATATGAAATATTAATTTTGAAATGAACCTGCCCAAAATTCAAGATTGTGTTTCTGGCTTATTTGTAAAAGTTTTGTAGTTAAAGGTGACAGTTAAATAGTCCAGTGAAGGGAAAGGATCCTTAAAAAAAAACCAAGTCAGTATGAATAAAATCAGAATTTCTGAATACATGAAATCTAAATTTTCTACCCAGAAAAACTTAATAAATCCAGAATTTCAGAATTACATGAAACCTGAATTTTCTACCCAGAAAAACCTAAAAAAATCAGAATTTCAGAATTTCCAAAATTTTCCAAAATTGACCAGGAAAACTTAATAAAACCAGAATTTCAGAATATACAAAACCTGAATTTCCTGACCAGAAAAATCTAAAAAAAATCAGAATTTCAGAATACACGAAACCTAAATTTTCTGACCAGAAAAACTTAATAAAACCAGAATTTCTGAATGTACAAAACCTGAATTTCCTGACCAGAAAAACCTAAAAAAAAAATCAGAATTTCAGAATACATGAAACCTAAATTTTCTACCCAGAAAAATCTAATAAAACCAGAATTTCTGAGTACATGAAACCTAAATTTCCTGACCAGGAAAACTTAATAAATTCAGAATTTCAGAATACATGAAACCTGAATTTCCTGACCAGAATTTCAGATTACAGGAACCCTAAATTTCCTGACCAGGAAAACCTAATAAACCCAACCAGAAAATAATAAAACCTAAATTTCCATGCTATAAACTTGGATTTAAGCTTTTAAATTGAAATTAATATCCCAGCAAAGTGACAGGAAAAAACAAAATCAGATCAGCCAGTAACAACTTACTTTAAAAAGATCAATTTTTTCATAAAAATTTTTCCTAAAAAAACCCTCACTAGCTCACCAACCTTAATTAACTCCCCAAATTAATGACATTGTGACCTGGGAATGGCCTCTCCAGGCAAATTCCTGCCGTGCCCCGAGGGAGATTTGGTTATTTCCGTGCTGAGGTGACCTGGAATTTAAAAAATAAATCAATAAAAACCCCACTTGGTGTGAGTCTTTCCTCAGGATCACAGTGGGGCCGCCTGAGTTTCTCATCACGCGAATTTCCCCCGAGTTTTTTAATAATTCCCAAGAAATGTGTAAATCCCCCTGAGCAAAGGCTGCTGCCTGAGGAGGGGGAATGCAGGATGGATTTGGGCTTTGGCTTTGTACCCCCACGTGCCCTCGGAGGGGATTTGATTATTGCCCACTGAAGGTCATTTCATTTTGCTAAACAAATTCCTCCCCATTATTTCAGTCCCTCTGAGCTCTGCCTAGAGAGACTTCCCAGGACAGCTGAGCCTGAATTCCCCGTTCCTTTTCCCAGATTTCCCCCCAAAATGCAGCTTTTTTCTGCCTGAATTCCCTGTTCCTTTTCTCAGATTTTCCCCCAAATGCAGCTTTGACTGAGCCTGAATTCCCTGTTCCTTTTCCCAGATTTTTTCCCAAATATGCACCTTTGACTGCCCGAATTCCATGCTGCTCTTCCTTCCTTCTCCCAGATTTTCTCCCCAAAATGCAGCTTCCAGGGCTCTGTGCCTGAATTCCCTGCTCCNAAGAGCAGGAGGGGAAAGAGAAAATGGGGGAAGAAAAGAGAAAATGGGGGGAAAAAAAAGAGAAAATGGGAGGGAAAAGCAAGAGAAAATGGGAGGGAAAAGCAAGATAAAATGGGGGGAAAACAAAGAGAAAATGGAAGAAGAAAAGGAAGAGAAAATAAGGGGAAAAAAGAGAAAATGGGGGAAAACACCAAGAGAAAATGGGGGGAAAACAAAGAAAAAATGGAGGAAAAAAAAAGAAGAGAAAATGGGGGGAAAACCAAGAGAAAATGGGGGGGAAAGAGAAAATATCTATTACTATATTCTAAGCCCTTAAACTCTAAGTTTTCCTCCCTGTGATATCACACACTCCTATTTAACCCCACACCCACAATCCCAGTGCTGTCACACAATTTTGGGAGCCTTTTCCACAGCCTCATGTTAAATGCAGTTGTTTTCTTGGGGGTCAGTTCCTTTTAGCACAGAAAGTGTGAAATTCTCAGTGCCCAGGGCTCCAACACTGTTCCTGCTCCTGGGAAGCTCCAGGGGTGTTTTTTTGCTGGCAGAAAAGATGAAGTAAATTGAAAAGGTGCTCACAGAGCAAAAAACTCACAGGTGGGTCCAGGACTGCTCTGCTGACAGTGGCAGGAAAGTCTTCCTTGGCCATAAAGATGCCAGAATGTCAAAAAAGGAGGTGACAAGGGCCAGACTGTGTCACTGCTGATGTCACTGCTGTCCCCTCTGCCCTCAGGTTGTGAAAAACGAGCTTCACTTTCTATGTAAATTTTAAGAAATAGGTTTGGTAGAAAATAAGACAATTAGGAGAGAGAAAAAAAGCAAAGTACAGCCGGGTGACTTGGCTCAATGCCACACCCTGCTGTATCAGAGACATTCTTTAAACACCCTTTCTATTGCATCAGTCTGTTGAATATTCTTATTTTTCCACAAACTGGTTTCCATGTTCCAGGAGCTGTTTTGCCTGGTCCCTCCTCGGGTTCCCCTTTTTAGAGCACGTGTGTTTCTGGGCTGTGTCTTCACTGTCACCTCCAGCCTGGGCCTGGCTCCAGACCTCCTTCAGATGGGAGATGCTGATGGTTGGTGTATCAATAGCAGGGTCTTCTTTCCATGTTCACTGGGTGTTATTTTGATTAAACAGACAGTTTAAGGATATTTTATCAATAGCAGGGTCTTCTTTACATGTTCACTGGGTGTTACTTTGATTAAACAGACAGTTTAAGGATATTTTATTGATAGCAGGGTCTTCTTTCCATGTTCACTGGATGTTACTTTGATTAAACAGACAGTTCAAGCATATTTTATCAATAGCAGGGTCTTCTTTCCATGTTCTGTGGATGTTATCCCGACCAAACAGACAGTTCAAGCATATTTTATCAATAGCAGGGTCTTCTTTACATGTTCACTGGGTGTTATTTTGATTAAACAGACAGTTCAAGCATGTTTTATCAATAGCAGGGTCTTCTTTCCATGTTCACTGGGTGTTATTTTGATTAAACAGACAGTTCAAGGATATTTTATCAACAGCAGGGTCTTCTTTACAAGTTCACCGTATCAACTACTCTCACTACGCCTAATTTTCTTTACTAATAGCAGAAATAAAAGCTTATATCCTTACTACAACGTTATTATTCCTATAGCACACACCTTGCGAAAAGCCAACTTTATAATACGCATTTCTAACAGGTTATTCACGGACGGGCTGATCTGGGCTCTGGGCATGAGGTTCGCCATCGATCAGATCAACAATTCCAGCTCTCTCCTGCCGGGAATCACGCTGGGCTACGACATGTACGACACGTGCTTCGAGCCCCTGGTGGCGCTGCAGCCCAGCCTGCTCTTCCTGACCCGCAACGGCACCACGGGCATCGGCGTCCTCTGCAACTACACCGAGTACCAGCCGCGGGTCACCGCCGTCATCGGGCCCCACCAGTCCGACCTGTGCCTGGTCACCGCCAAGCTCTTCAGCTCCTTCCTCATCCCGCAGGTAAAAACCGCGCTGGAGAAGGAGAAATTCTCATTTTTAGGTTGAGGTAATGGAGCAACCTCCGGGATTGATATTTGATATGAATATCCAATATCAATTTGATATTTGATCCCTCCTCAGTGTATCCCAGCACTCTGGTCACAGCCAAGCTCTTCAGCTCCTTCTTGATTGCACAGGTAAAAACCTCTCTGGAGAAGCAGGAATTCTCACTTTTAGGTTGAGGTAATGAAACGACCTCCAGAATTGATATTTGGTATGAACATCAAATATCAGCTTGATATTTGTGCGTCTCTAAGTGCACAAATAAGTGCACTAAGTGCACATCTCTAAGTGCATCTCCCAGCACTCTGGTCATGGCCAAGCTCTTCAGCTCCTTCCTCATCCTGCAGGTAAAAACCTCTCTGGAGAAGGAGAAATTCTCACTTTTAGGTTCAGGTAATGGAGCAACCTCCAGAATTGATATTTGGTATGAATATCAAACATCAGCTTGATATTTGTGCGTCTCTAAGTGTATCCCAGCACTCTGGTCATGGCCAAGCTCTTCAGCTCCTTCTTGATCCCACAGGTAAAAACCTCTCTGGAGAACTAGGAATTCTCCTTTTCAGGTTGAGGTAATGGAGCAGGATTGATATTTGATAATGAAGGTCAAACATCAATTTGATATTTAATTCCTCCTCTGGGATCCCTCCTCTGTGTATCCCAGCACTCTGGTCATGGCCAAGCTCTTCAGCTCCTTCCTCATCCCACAGGTAAAAACCTCTCTGGAGAACCAGGAATTCTCCTTTTAGGTTCAGGTAATGGAATAACTGTCCTGGGTTGTGGTGTAGAACGTGCATGGAGTATTCTACCACCATCTTCATGAACTGTTGAAACCAATTGCTGAAGCAGCATTCTTCCAGACTCTCCCCTCCCTCTTTCTGTTAGGGTGTCTTTTGTTAAGGTGTCCTCTGCTAATGTGTCTTTTGATAACGTGTTTTCTGTTAATGGCCTGCTGATGACTTACAGATAACTCCCACCAGGAGTTATCTCCCGTTAATGGGCCATCAAGGACCCCCCTGTATGACTCATTATTCCATTGTGAGATGCTCCACCCAGGGGGAGGAGCCAAGCATTCTCACCTGCATATAATCTGGGATCTGGGACAATACGGGGTACCTTACCCACTGGATCTACAGAGGATCAGAGCTACCAGACCTTTCTACGGGATTGCTGCTTCCATCATCTTGCTCAGGTTGTATTCTGACTCTGTCAGGGGTCTTTTGTATTATTGCATTTATTTTATTTCTTTTTTTTCTTTTCCTATTAAATTGTATTTCTGACTTGGAGCCTCTCACTAGTTTTGCTTTCAAACCATCACAATAACCTCCAGCACTGATATCTGAACATGAATATTGAATATCAGCATGCACCATCTCCTGTACCTCACCCTCCCCATACCTAACCTCTCTGTAGCTGAGACTGGTGCCTGAATAAAGTCTCCCGGCAGTCCCATCGTGTTTGCGAGAAATGGATCTGTCTGTCCTAACAAACACAAATCTTTTCCTTGGACACTCCACCCTGACGTGTTTCATCTCCGTCCAGGCAGAGTTAATCCTCCCTCTCCCAAACCCCAAGGCACTCCCTTCCCCTCTGCTCCACCTGCAGGTGAGTTACGGAGCCAGCAGCGAGACCCTGAGCAACACGGAGCTGTACCCGTCCTTCTACCGCACCGTGCCCAGCGACAAGAACCTGGCCGAGGCCGTGGTGCTGCTGCTCAACCAGTTTGGCTGGAACTGGGTGGCCACGGTGGGCAGCGACGACGAGTATGGCCGAGGAGCCCAGACTCTGTTCCTGAGCCTGGCTGGCACCAACAACATCTGCATCGCCTACGAGGGGCTCATCCCCACCGAGCTGGCCGAGCCCAGCGCCAAGAGGCAGCTGGAGGACACGGTCAGGGTGATCAACAGCACCAAGGTCAACGTCGTGGTGTTGTTTTCCTACAGCCTGCCAGCCCAGGCCCTGCTGGAGCACAGCATCAGGATGGGGCTGGGAAAGAAGGTTTGGGTTGGCACCGAGGCCTGGATGCTGTCGGACATCATCGCCTCCATCCCCAACATCCAGAGCATCGGGACAGTGCTGGGCTTTGTCATGAGGACAGGGACAGTCCCTGGCTTCCAGGAGTACGTGGCCGAGCTCTTCAGCTCCGTGGCACAGGAGGAATTCTGCCGCAGGTCCAAGGAGCTGAGCCGCGTGATGAACGCCGAGGTGTTGGACACTCACTGCCAGCAGTGTGACCACGTCACCCTCAGGGACATCTGGCCCAAGCTCAGTGTCACCACGGTGCAGCCGGTGCACGTGGCCGTGTACAGCGTGGCCCAGGCCCTGCACAAAGCCCTGGGCTGCACCACCAGAAGCTGTCCCAAAATGGCCATCAGGTCCTGGCAGGTGAGGAAAGAGCTGAGGGGGTAGAGGGTTGGGTTTTGTCACATCACAGCCAGGTTGTCACAATCTCGGCCCACCTAAGGGACAACTGATCTTGGCTTGCAGAACTTCTCAGCCCACCTAAGGGACAGCTGATTTTGGCTGGCAGAATTGTCCCAATCTTACCCCACCTAAGGGACAATTGATTTTGGCTGGCAGAATTGTCCCAATCTCAGCCCACCTAAGGGACAATTGATTTTGGATGGCAGAATTGTCCCAATCTCAGCCCACCTGAGGGACAATTGATTTTGGATGGCAGAATTGTCCCAATCTCAGCCCACCTGAGGGACAATTGATTTTGGCTGGCAGAATTGTCACAATCTCAGCCCACCTAAGGGACAGCTGATTTTAGATGGCAGAATTGTCACAATCTCAGCCCACCTAGGGGACAGCTGATTTTGGATGGCAGAATTGTCACAATCTCAGCCCACCTAGGGGACAGCTGATTTTGGATGGCAGAATTGTCACAATCTTAGGCCACCTAAGAGACAACGGGTTCTGGCTTGCAGAATTATCTTCCTCCAAACAAGAACTACTGTACCAAAATCCATTTTGATTTCGTTTCCTCCCCAGCTGCTGCACTTCATGAACAACCTCCCGTTCGAGGTGAACGGCCAGAGCTTCAGGTTTGATCAATCCCACGGCACCAACACTGGCTACAAACTCATCTTCTGGGCCTGGAGGGATGGCACCCTGACCTACCTGCCCGTGGGGGACTATGACCAGTCCCTGTACATCCGCAGGGCCCAGATCCAGTTCCACACCCCAGATAAGAAGGTAAAAAATGGGCACAGTTCCATCCTGATTTGTTTGAGATGGAAATGCTCCCGGAGGTGCCTGGCTGATGTTCCTTCCTGCCTCTGCCAGGAGCCCACATCCGAGTGCTTCAGGCGCTGCGAAACAGGACAGGTCAGAAGAATAAAAGGATTCAACCTCTGCTGCTATGACTGCACAGACTGCTCAGAAAACACCTTCTGGAGCAGCACAGGTGAGGTCTGGGGGATTGGAGGGCTTGAACTGGATTATTCTGTCTCCTGGCTGAGGTGATGATGAGCTGGGAGCTCTCCTCCACAAGCAGTGCCAGGTGTTCCCCTCCCTGCTCTGCTCTTCACTGGGGACCTGCCCCTGTTGGGCCCAGAGGGAAGGAATGAGGATTGATGCCTGGGGAAGACTGAGCTGGAACAGAGACTGGGCAGAGATAGAGAATAAAGTAGATATTTATTAAAATGCCTTTTAGGATACACCTCGGGCAGGACAAGAGCCTGGCCAGGGCTACACCCAAGGTGGACCCAAAGTGATCCAAAATGGTCACAAAGTGGACCCAAAAATGGACACAAAATGGACGACCAGTCACGAGATCTTACATTTTTATAAGTTTTGGTCCATTTGCATATTGGGGTTTAATTGTCCAATTACAGCTTCAGGTTATGAAATCCCATCCTTCTTGTTTTCTCTCTTCAGAGAGAAAACCACTGTTTAAGCTTTTGGGCCCAAAAACTTGTACCCATTGTCCTTTCCCCAGCAGGAGAAGGATTTGTTTTGTGTCCCTGCTCTGTGCAGAGCTGAGTGACACTGACTGTGAGCTCAGAACTGCACCCCTGGGCAGCACAGAGTCTGAAATACATGAAAGATAAAGCTTAAGGCATCAGGACAACATTTATGTTTATCTACAGAGGCAGCAGAGAGGGCTATGATGCAGTTCTGGGGGCACGGGTAGAAGAGTGGAATACAATAAAATTCTGGGATTCTTAAGGGAAACAGAGGCAAGAAATACAAAGATCCTTCAGGGAGAAGGGTGAAAAACCACAAGCTTTGGAGATCCAACACGCCTTGGAGGGAGGGAAACCACCACCCAAAACACCCCCTAATCCCTGTATGATCCACCCCCGAGGCCTGCCAGTGTTTTTAAGCCCCCCGTGCCCGCGGGGTGCTCACCAGTGTCTCTCTGCAGACAGCACCGGCTGCTCCCCGTGCCCGCAGCACCAATGGGCGCCGGCCCGCAGCACACGCTGCTACGACCGCAGCGAGAGGTTCCTCTTCTGGAACGAGCCCCTGGCCGTGACCCTGGTGACACTGATGGCCCTGACGGCAGCCCTGATCTGTGCGACAGCGCTGCTTTTCCTCAGACACCTGCGGACCCCCCTGGTGCAGGTAGCCGGGGGTGGCAGGAGCCTCTTCGCCCTGCTGATGCTGCTGCTGCAGAGCCTCAGCTGCTGCCTGTACGTGGGCAAGCCCAGCTCGGCGCTCTGCATCCTGCAGCAGCTCTCCTACGCCCTCTGCCTCAACGGCTGCTTCTCCACCTTCGTCCCCAAGGCTCTGGAGATCACCCTGGTGACAGAATTCCCCCGCCGTGCGCCCAGGCTGCTGCGCTGGGTGACCCAGGGCCGGGCGTGGCTGCTGGTGGCTGCGTCCATCCTCACGCAGGTGTTGCTCTGCTTCTGTCACCTCCGCCTGGGCCCCGATTTTTTGGTGGCCGACTATAAATCCCTGCCCAGCGAGGTGCTGTTGGTGTGTGGCACCCAATCCTGGGCTGCTTTTGCCCTCCTGCACGGCTACAACAGCTGCCTGGCCTTTGCCTGCTTCTTGTGCACCTTCATGGTGCAAACCCCGGCCAGGAGGTACAACGCGGCCAGGGGCATCACCTTTGCCACCCTCATCTTCTTCGTCATCTGGATCTTCTTCCTGGTGATTTTTGCCACGCTGAAGACGGTCCTCAGGGCTGTCACACAGATCTGCACCATCCTGGCCACCACCCTGGGGATCCTGGCCAGTTACTTCGTGCCCAAATGTTACATCATGGTGTTCAGGCCCGACCTGAACACGGGGGATTTTTGTCAGAGCCCCGCTGAGGAGGAGCCAGAGGAGGTGAACAGGGAATAAATCACAGCCTCTGCCAGCTGCTCCTCAAGCAGAAGCTGGATTTTAAGGAGAAAAATTTGTTTATGAGCAATTTGTGGCCCCAGGCACAATTACATATGAACCAGAGCTGTGAAAGCTTAGAGGCTCAAGTCCAGAGGAGCAGCCTTCATCCTCTCTGGGAACACCAGAGAGCCCCAAAAAGGAGCCAAAAATATCTTCAGTTAATGGAAATAACCTCTAGAAATGATATTTTACATCAGTCTCTCAAGTCTGGCAATGTGAGGCACTCTGTGGCCCCAGGAACAATCAGATATCAACTAGAGCTGTGAAAGCTTAGAGGCTGAAGTCCAGAGGAGCAGCCTCCATCCTCCCTGGGAACACCTTTCTGCCCCAAAAAGGAGCCAAAAAATAGGTTCAGTTAATGAAAACAACCTCTAGAAATGATATTTTACAATATCATTTTGATAAATTTCATGATATTGCAATGATATAATTGTAAAATGATATTTTACAATCTCTCAAGTCTGGCAATGTGAGGCACTCTGACCCCAGGCACAGTTACATATGAACCAGAGCTGTGAAAGCTTAGAGGCTGAAGTCCAGAGGAGCAGCCTCCATCCTCTCTGGGAACACCTTTCTGCCCCAAAAAGGAGCCAAAAATTAGGTTCAGTTAATGGAAACAACCTCTAGAAATGATATTTTACAATATCATTTTGATGAATGATATTTCATGATATTTCAATGGTATTTTACAATTTGACAATCTCTCAAGTCTGGCAGTGTGAGGCAGAGGCCTCACCAACACCACTCCCCTGTAAACACTGCTGGTAATTAATTTCCTTTTCTTCTTAAAGAACAGCTCCAGAGATACATCCCAAGCCTTGTAAGAATTTTCAGAGATATCCAATAACAAGAGAAGTCAAAAGAACATTCTGGCAGGCAGCAGCAGTTGTGTGTGTGTGTGACACAAAGGGGGAATCACCCATTCAAATCTCAATTTGTGTCCCATGGAAATCAAGGAAAGGCACATGGAAATCTGTGCAAATCTCACTCTCCAAAGGCACAGCAGGAGCTTCCTCCACCCCCAAAAAACAGGCAAAGATCACCAAAAACTTCACATTGTTGCCAGCAGTACCAAGTCAATATCCAGTCCCATCACCAAGATTTTTCTCTTCCCCACTCACCTTGACAAGTAACTATTCTACTCTTTTATTCCTTGAAAGTTTTTCCATTTCTGCTCTTTTATTCCCTAGATTAAAACGTTTTCCATCTCTCTCCACTGTGTGTTACTGGAATTTAATCAGTCCAGCTCAGTTAAAGAATTTGCAAGTTAATCTAAACCAGTAAATATTTTCATTAATAATAATAAAAATAACTTCTTGGTGCACTGCAAAGTTACTTGTCCCCAGTTTTTTGTGATCACCTCCATTCAAAATTATTCCTCAGAGTGATTAAAAAAACCCAAAACTCTGACCTGGAGCCTGGAGTTCTTTTTCCTGGAGCCTGCAGGAATTCTTCACATGCTGGTACAACTTGAAATTCTCAGTATTCCTTGCCCCAGGGCTGTGGTTCCATAGCAGAGAAGCATTCAATAACTTTTTGATCATCACTCCAGAAATAGGGAAAGGAAAAAAAAAATCTGATTTAATTCCACCAGGCCCTGCAGGAAAAGGCTGTCCAAAATTCTGATCACTTAATATTCACCTAAATCCTGATCATTTCATATTCACCTAAATTCTGATCATTCAGTATTCATTTAAATCCTGACCATTTATTATTCACCTAAATTCTGACCATTTACTATTCACTTAAATCCTGACCATTTCATATTCACCTAAATCCTGACCATTTAATAGTCACCTAAATTCTGATCACTTAATATTCACCTAAATCCTGATCATTTAATATTCACTTAAATCCTGATCATTTAATATTCACCTAAATCCTGATCATTTAATATTCACTTAAATCTTGACCACTTATTATTCACCTAAATCCTGATCATTCCATATTCACCTAAATCCTGACCATTTCATATCCACTTAAATCCTGACTATTTAATATCCACCTCACTGGAAAATGCTGGCATTTATGATATTTAAATGATGTTTCCCTCTCCCCTTGCTGTGTCATCTGTACCAGCTGGGAAGAAGGAATCTGCCTCACAAAACTGTGTTCTTTTTATTTAGGCTGGAAAAAACCCTTTAAATCTCGAGTCTCAGACCCCATAGGGTGTCCCCAGTGATCCTTGTTTCTGCTGGAGAGTCCCAAAAAATGGGGGAATATTTATGAAATAAATGAAATAGTGCAAAGAACTGAACACATACACTGTGGTTATCACATAAAATTAAAAGCTTTTTAGTGTTTAAAATAGCATTTACACATAAGCAGCTATATATTAACTATACAGACACTTGGGTTTTAATACAATATCTACAAAAAAGAATTCAATTATGCAATAGACATTTAACAGGAACAGTGCAGTCCATGCTAATAAGAGGTCACTCTTGGAGTAGAACCAATTCTAGGAGAGGTGATAGTCTGGGGGGTTTTTCATTATTTAAAATCATGTCACTTTGTTCCTCTACTGTACATAAAATTCTTTACATGTGTTTCTAATCACTGATTAGAATTAATAATTTTAAGTCAATCTTATTACAATCCAGTTAAATGCAAAACAAAACAAAACCCAAAATAAAAACAATTACATCAACCCATGAGCTGTCAAGTCTCGCAGGAGGGGAGAGAACAAAAAATCATAGCAAAAGTCAATGTCTGTGCATCATTGCTTGGCATCCAGTAAAACCTTTGGATAAAGTGTCCAGGGGATTGTTTCCTTGGAAAAAGCAGGTTCATGAACAGGAGGTAAAAGACACCAGCATGTTTTTAAGACTATTTCCCAAAGAATTTACCCCTCAGAGTTCAAATCCTGGGTGAGGACAACCCCCCCCTGCACATCCTGCCTCTTGTGGGTGGGAGATTTCACCCCAAAGTGTTTTCCTCCCCCTTTGCCAGGATCCTCCAGACATGCTGAGGCAGGGATGTGTGAGCACTGAGAATAAAAATGTCAAATTACTTCAGGCTCCTGTTCTGAGGGTGTCCCCACACCCTGAACATCCCCTGCAGCCAGAGCACTTGGAGGGGGGCATTAAATAAAAATTAAATTTCAGGCCCTGGTGGGAAAGAAATGATGGGTCTGCAGCACTCCAGCCTCTGAATCTTCTTCCACCTTGCCCAATTTTCACTGTGGGCACAGCACTGGCACTTTCTGCAGGGAATGCTGTCCCCAACAGGAGAGCTGCAAACACACAAGGGATGGAATTTGGGAAATTTTGGGGAATTTTCCTGCCTTTGTTCCCTTGAGGAAACAGAGATCTGGCCAAGATTCACCCTCCCAGCCTCTGCAGGGGTGAGGAAATGCAGGATTTTTGTATTCCTCTTCAATATTGCACTGTCCCAGAGGGGCACTGCTCCCCTCCTACTCTGTCTGCAAACAGCAGGATGATGCAGCTCTGCAACAACCCCCCCAGAGCAGCTTTTTTACCTGCACTGGGGGAATTCATTCCTCCAGCCTGATTTTCCTCAGCAAACATCTGCCAGGGCACTGCCAGCCTGCTGCCAGGCTGACCCACGAGCACACACAGGAACACACAGGGAATTTTTTTCAACATAGCAGCAAAGACACAGAGCAGTTTTCTGCCAACCAGAACAAAAACCAAAGCCCCCAGCACAGGTGTGTGAACTGCAGCTCTTGGAAAGGCAGGAGGAAATTAAACATGGGTGAAAGCTCAGCTCCCAGATTTAATCCCTTTTTTTTTTTTGCAAATATTTAAAGGAGATTTTTGTTTTTCCCCTCCAGCCCTCTGAGCTGTGCCTTAAAACAAACAGGGCCAGAGGAATCATAATTTATAAGAGGCCAGAAAAAAATCTCAATTCATTTAAAAGCAGAACCACTAGTGATTGTCAGTAAAGTCACAGACTCCTCAGCAGTGTCCAGAATTCCACCATTATTTTACCCTGATTTGCCTCACTGCTTGAAGTGTCAATCTTCCAGAATAATCTACCAAGTCAGGTTTGCATCTGGGAGGAGGGAAGGAAAAGAAAATTCGAGTTGTACAGTCAAGCTTTAGGCAGGGACTCTTTTGGAGGAGCCATCCATGGATGGTGATGAAAGCTCTGCTTTCAGAACCATTTTTCTGGGGAGGTTTTTGGAAAGAAAATTAATTTAGAAGTCCAGAAATGGGCTGGGTGACAGAGTTTCCCAAATGGCTGGCTCCCTGTGCAAGGAGAAATTGAGGCTCCCATCACCACAAATATCTGGAGTCTCTGACAAAGGAAGTGTTTGCACACAGAGGTGGGAAAAAGGAAAGAAGTGAAAAAAATCAGAATGAAATGGACATTTTGAAGAGTCAGTTTTCAGGGTGACAAACTGAACTCTGTGTGTACAGAGAGGAAGATGTTCTCTCTTCATATCCACCTTGGATATTTACCCAAAAATCACAGAACAGACCAAAAAGCAGCTTCTTACCAGTGAAGAAAATGCTTTACAGTAAAGACTGATTTTAAAGCACCTGTCCTACATCCTGCCAGCAGCAGGGATCTCACAGAAGAGGATTTCACTGAGGAATGGCCACATGGTCAAACCAGAGTGGCTCCAGCTCATTAAATACAGTCTCATTAAATGAGCCACTGTGGCAGAGGCTGGCTGTGCTCACCATCCCTTAAAAAAAAGCTTCTTAAATATCACTGAAGCTTCTTGAATTCACTTTCCAGAGCCTCAGAGCAGAAAATAGCCAGAAATTAAATCTTGGGGATATTCAACAGCAGTTGCTTCAGTCTCAGAGCTCCCAGAATGAGGAGGAGTCAGGGGCAAGGATTTCTTTCTGAGGAGCTCCAGGATGGGTTTAATTCAGTGCCAGGGGTAAGGATTTATTTTTGAGATCTCTAGGGTGGGTTTAACTCAGGGTCAGGGGTAAGGATTACTTTTTGAGGAGCTCCAGGGTGGGTTTAACTCACTGCCAGGGTAAAGATTTCTTTTTGAGGAGTTTCAAGGTGGGTTTAACTTGGGGTCAGGAGCAAGGATTTATTTTTGAGGAGCTCCAGGGTGGGTTTAACTTGGGGCCAGGGGTAAGGATTTCTTTTTGAGGAGCTCCATGGTGTGTCTCACTCAGTGCCAGGGGTAAGGATTTCTTTTTTTACCATTTCTGATCTGTTCTCAGACACCCCAACACGTCCCTGCCCAGAAATGTTCCCAGGGGGGATCAGACCTCTCCAGGTCTCTGTTTCAACAAAAACCCAGAAAGATTCTGCTCAGAAAGGAAGGAAGGATCACAACAAAGAGCCACATCCCAGTGGGAGCCAGGATTTCCCAGTGTCTCTGCTGGAATGGGATAAACAGCCCCTTCAAAAGGGAAAAGCTGCCAGAACTGCAGCAATTTTCCTGTTTCTGTGGGAATAACTCTTCCAACCTGCAAGCAAGTGCCACATCCAGAGGGAACAGCCACACCTGGCAGCAGGGATGTGACTGCAATGCCCAGGAACTGAGTGCAGCTGGAAAATCCCTCTTGGGAAATAAGGAAATAACTGAAGGAAATAACTTTACAAGTTCAGCACAATGAACACATACAGTAGCAAGACTCCAGCACCGCCTTGATAGAATATCTTTAAAAAAAAAAAACAACCCAAAACCCTCAAAGAACCCAAGAAAGATTGATTTATACTCCCTAGTCAGCAGGAAGTAGCCACCAACTTTGTTTTTCCTCTAGGAATTGGTTGGATCCTACTCCTTTTCCAAGCACTTGTGGGTGCCATGTCTGCTTAGAGCATCCAAGAACCAGCATTCCAAGGCAGTATCCCAGAGACCAGCCAGCAGTCGTTTTGTCCTTGCAAGAGAAAAAAAAGCAGGAGGAAAAAAAAAAAAGAATCAAAGTGCTCCTATGCATTGTCAGGAATTTAGAAGTCATGTGAAATACCAGTCCTCCAACCATCAGCCCAAAAAAAGAGACACTAATTCCACTGAAGTAGGTGCCACAATGACCAAAGCTCATTAAGATGTGAACACACACCAGCCATTCACAATCCAAAACGAGATGGGGAGGGGGAGGAAAAAAAACCCAATAAAAACAACGAAAAGATGCCGTCGATTTGCTGATATTTAACAATCCCAGGAGATCCGCGTTGTTCAATTTTGTAGGCGGGGCGGGGGTTGCTCTTTTTTTTTGTATTTTTTTTTCCTTTTTTTGTTCAGTTTTGTCGATTTTTTTTCCTTTTTTTTTTTTTTCCCCGCGACACACTTTGCGAACAGGAAGGCGTGACATGCAAGACAGCCGAGCCTCTTCCACTGAGCGCCCCGACAAACCCAACCCCCAAACCCCACCCGCGAACAAAAACCCAAACCCTTTGTGCAGAGAGAGTCGTTTTGTTTTTTGTTTTGTTTTGTTTTGTTTGTTTGTTTTTGAAGGCACTTCCTCTCACATGATGTCCACGAAGAACTCGCAAGGGTTACCCATGGCCTTCTGGAAGGACTGGCGGCTCCCGGTGAGCTCGGGCGGCACGGCGCTCAGCTCCCTCACGGGGGGCCCTCCGGGCGGGCCGCTGCTGCCGCCGCCGCCGCCCAGCACTTTGGAGCCCAGTTTGGGCAGGCTGTACAAAGGTGGCACCCCCGGGGGACCGTACGAGGACGAGTGGTGGCTTTGGTGGCTCCTGTCGCTGTGGCTGCGCTGGCTCAGTTGGCTGAGGGGCCGCTCCCGCCGCGCCGCCGCCTCAGACTCGCTGCCGCTGCCCCCGGACTTGCGCTCCTTCTCCCTGCCCGCTCCTCTCCTGCTGGTCTCGCTGGTGCTCCGGTTGGAGCCGCTGCTTTTGCTCCCTGTCAGCCCAAAAAAAGCAGAGAGAGAGAAAAGGAGGGTGAGCTCGTGTGGTGTGCCAGCCCGGGCGTGCTGGTGGTGGTTGTGCGATGAGGGTTGTGCCATGCATGAGGGACACGCCGACACGCCTCGGAGCTGGCGCGGTGAAAGCATCAAATTCAGGAGAGGGGAGAAGCAGGAACGGGAGGAAAAAGCAGGAATTTGGGGTTTAATTCGAACTCTCACTGCTCTGGTGGTTTGTACCCTTTCCACAGCAGCCCCTTTGCCTTCAGCAGCAGCTAAATTCCTGCTCCTACAGTGAAAGCAGCAGCTAAATTCCTGCTCCTGCCTCAAATCCACCAGAGGGGAGGAGCAGGAACGGGAGGAAAAAGCAGGAATTTGGGGTTTAATTCGAACTCTCACTGCTTTGGTATTTTGTACCTTTTCTAAAACCCCTTTGCCTTCAGCAGCAGTTAAATTCCAGCTCCTGCCTCAAATCCAGAAGAGAGGAGGAGCAGGAATTGGAGGAAAAATCAGGAAATTGGGGTTTGACTCCAGCAAATGAGGTTTAATTCTAATTGTCCCTGCTTTGGCGTTTTGTACCTTTTTAAAGCAACCCTTTTGCCTTCAGCAGGTAAATTCCAACTCCTGCCTCAAATCCAGCCTGCCAGGAGAGAGGAGGAGCAGGAATGGGAGGAAAAATCAGGAATTTGGGGTTTGACTCGAGCAAATGAGGTTTAATTCTAATTGTCCCTGCTTTGGTATTCTGCACTGCAGAGAAATCCAACCCAGAGGGGTGACACCACCATAAATTTGGATTATTTATTTTCTGGAGAGCCTGGGGATGGGTTTTCCCTCCTGCTTCCCTCCCCTCTGAGCTGCTGCAGCACAGTCCCACAGGTTTTTATGCCAATGTCACACCACTGTGCACTGAGACAGGTCGGGCCATCCGAGACAATTCAAAATAAAAATAAAATTAAAAATAAAAACTAAACCAAAACGAAACAGCTGAACATTTGGGTCACAAGAATCTAAGAATGATCATGCTGTGAATTCATCATGGAGGCATTTGAAGCTTACCAATCCCCTAGAGTCAGCCATTCCTCTAGGAATCCTTCAGTCTAACGCTTGCTCAGGACAAAACAAGGGAATAACAGTTACAAAGCAAGAAACAGCACAGAAGTTGTTTTCCACCAGGAAAAGCCTGGAAACCTTTCAGAGCTGAACACTCCTGGCACCTTTTGGGAGACTTTCCACAGCATGGTGAAAACACCATTCCTTTCCTACTCCAGGGAGAGAATTCCTACTGCTCACAGAAGCAGCTGCCAAAAATATCACCCCCACCTTCTGTCCAGAGCAATCAGTTTCCAGTTCTAAAACCTCTGGGAGATTCCTCATGGATATTTCTTATTTTGGGATGAAGTGAGAAGCAGCTGGGCTAAAATCCTATGAGCAGGCTCCTGTTATGAAACCCTTTTGTGCCATTTTGTAAAGTCTGACTGGCTGTGGTAAACAGGGACAAGTGACATCCAAGTTACAGGATGTTCACTGTTAAAAAAAAAAGGAATCATCACCCTTTCTTTATTGGCAGTGTTTGCAAAAGCCAAACTCACTCTGGGAGTGATTTAAAAAAAAATAAATTAAAAAATAGTATCTGTACAGCCAGAAATGACATAATTTTTATTTACTAAGGTTTAAAAACGAATCAGTGTTATGCTAGAAAAGGAGGGCAGGTCTTTAAGCCATGCAGAATTCTCTTCCTGTCCCTGTCACACGTGCCAGCAGAGACTCTCCTCCCTGGGAGCACCTCCCACTTGCAAAAAAAGTGATTTTCCTTTTGTGCTGAGCACTGAAGCAAAAGCCAAGAGCATCTCTGTTCTAATCCCTGTCCCATCAGCACAGAAATTGCCTCATTTCCCACAACACCAACCCCACTGCTGGGCAATTCCTGACTGCCTTAAGCCTGGAGGTTTCCACAGAGAGCTGAAAGCCAAAAAACCCCACTCCTCCAGAGACACAAACACCTTTGATTCAGCAGCACACAAAATCCATGCAGGGGAGCAACCAAAACCACGAGACAGGCACGGACAGCACCAAGGAACTCAAGCAGATGGTGAGGGGGATAATGAGAGCTGTGGAATTCAAACCTCAATTATCCCATCTTACCTTCACTTTGCTGGCTGCCTGCACTGCCACTGCCATAGCTGAAGCCTGGGTCTTGGTAGGCTGGTGGGAAACAAGGAGGGGGCAGAGGATATTGGTAGGGATATCCTTGGCCCAAGGGCCAGGGAGCAGCAGGATGGGGGAGAGGGGCCAGGGTGTCCTGGTCCGAGGCGCCGCTGGAGCCGTTGTTCAGGTTCAGTGCAGCCAGATCTGGGAAAGGAAAAAAGTGAGAACTTTTAGCCAGCAGGTGAAATGGTCGCTGTGAGTTCATTTATGGAGGTTTTTGAAGTTTAGCAATGCCCTGGAATCAGCTTTTTCACCCAGCAGTGAGAGGTGAAAACGGGCTGAGGACATCCCCCTTTTCCACTGGAAACTGAGTGGGGACTGACAAGCAGGGAATGTGTGGCAGAAATGAATCCTGCTGTCCACCAGAAATAAATCCTGCTGTCCTCAGGGCAGGTGAAATGGTCACTGTGAGTTCATTTATGGAGGTATTTGAAGCTTAGCAGTGCCCTGGAATCAGCTTTTTCACCCAGCAGTGAGAGGTGAGAAGAGGGTGGGAAAAGGGTGAGGACATCCCCCTTTTCCATTGGAAACTGAGTGGGATTGACAAGCAGGGAATGTGTGGCACCACCAGAAATAAATCCTGCTGTCCTCAGAGCTCTACTTGATGGGTTCATCCTCCTCCAAGTGCTCTCCTTGCCTGAGCTACCAGGGAGCATCAGCCACTTTGTCACACAACTTCAGGGTGATGAATGTCCCTGTTGTGGGACACTCCTTGTGTGCCAGTTTCAGACACACAAAGGATGAGGCAGACACCAGAAGGTCAGGCAGGAAAGCTTCTATTTTAATTTTCTGACTCCATCTTTTATACATTTTGATCAGAAGGCAAAAGATTGGCTACACAGGTTGCCACTTTCTTGACCTCGTTGGTGAACATCACCATCAATCATATTTCTCCTCCCAGAAGAGAAATATGTAAACAAAATAGATAAATTCTAACTATCTACATAGTTTACATGAAGCTGCGTGAGAATCTCCACTACAAACACTGAAAAGCAGGAAAATTGAGGGTGACACCTTGTGAAACCCCAGGAAAGCTGGGGTTGGAAGGGACCTCTGGAGATATCCCTGTCCAATCCTGGAGCAGGTGACACAGGAAAGTGTCCAGCTGGGTTTGGAGTATCTCCAGAGAAACTCCCTGGGCAGCTCCTCCAGAGCTCTGCCACCCTCCTGGAAATTTCTCCTCATGAAATTCATGGTGAGGACACACCGGGGGCCTCTCTGAGCATCCTCAAAGGACAAAAGTGACACAGGGACAGCTCTGCCCTCCCCAGCTGGGCACTTACTGCCACAGAGGTCTCCGAAGACGTAGTAGCACTGCTCTGAGAAGGTGATTTTGTTCACAGTGTGCCTGAGGTAGCCGTGTTTCAGCATGCTGCTGGCGTATTTCCTGGCCTCCCGGCGGTCCTTGAAGCCTTCCACGTGTGTGTAAAGCCAGTCCACCACGTCTGCTCCTGGAAAGGGGACAGCAAGAGGGGACAGGGGATTATCTGAGCCAAACTCTGCCAGCTGAACACTTAAATGGGATTATCTGAGCAGAACTGTGCCACCAGAACACCCACAATGGGGTTATCTGAGCAGAACTGTGCCATCTGAGCCAAACTGTGCCAGCTGAACACCTAAAATGGGGTTATCTGAGCAGAATTGTGCCATCAGAACACCTAAAATGGGGTTATCTGAGCAGAATTGTGCCAGCTGAGCCAAACTGTGCCATCAGAACACCTACAATGGGGTTATCTGAGCAGAATTGTGCCATCAGAACACCTACAGTGGGGTTATCTGACCAAACTGTGCCATCAGAACACCTGCAATGGGGTTATGTGAGCAGAACTGTGCCATCAGAACACCTACAGTGGGGTTATCTGAGCAGAATTATGCCAGCTGAACACCCACAACGAGATTATCTGAGCCAAATTGTGCCATCAGAACACCTGCAATGGGATTATCTGACCAAACTGTGCCATCAGAACACCTACATGCACACTGACACTGAATAAACACATTAAAAAATCTTATTTTACACACATTGTGCAACCCCTCTGAGCTGCAGGAGTAGAAAATTATTTTTTCTCTAGATTTCATTCTTCTCTGGGAGTCACCCTCCTCAAGAGGCAGATGTTAGGCTGCCAGAATTTCTGTGTTCCAACCCCTTCCTCAGCAAAAAGCAACTCCAGCCTGGGCTGGCTAAATATCAGCACAGCTCAGGTCACAGGCAGACTGCCTGTGGTGATTTTAAATCTAATTAATTGGCTTTATTAAGGTTGTTCTGCTCAACTTGGGCAGATCTCTAGAGCCACCTGAAATACAAAAACAAAGAATGAAGAACCAGCTCTGTGTGGGCATGAGAAATGTGCAGCAATTTTGGATACCCGAGCTCAAACAAGAGTTATTTCCTGTCACATAAATGGAATATCAAGAGGTCCTAGACATTGAAAAAAAAAAAGCTGATTAAAAGGTTTGATTTCTTGAACCTGCTTCCATGAAGTCCCCTCAGCATTCCTGGGAGCTGCTTACCTATCACTGCGTTGGAGATGGTGATTTTTAACCACATCCTGTCCCGAATTTCAAGGCCTGAGTCTGGCAGCTGCATGACCTTGACAATAGTAGCCATGTCACTCTTCACAGTTAAGGGAGATTCTTCTAATTCTAAAAGGAAGAGAGGCCACAGGCTGCTTTGAAATGAACTGAGGCTGAAGGAACTTCTCAGCTCCCAGCTTGGATGAAACAAAAAAATAAGAGTTTTACCAACAGATGTTAAAAAAAAAAAAAAAAAAAAAAAAAAAAGAAAGAAAAGGCACCAAGGTTCCCAAATGCACCCTCATCCATGGAGTGAATTACAGCATTTAGAGCAAATTATTCAGATTTTGCACTCCAGTTTAGTGACAGAAATGCTGAGTGCCCATGTCTTGGCTTCCCAGAGCAGCTACAGCATCCACTCTGCAATCAGGACTGGCAGAAAAGGAAATCCCAGGGTTTTTGTGATCCATCATTTCCCATTTCCATTTCCCAGGAACAGGGAAATCCACCCAAGGGATCAGCTCACTGCATGGAGAACTCTGTGGGTTTGTTCTTTTGGTTTGGGGTTCACTGTCAGGAGTTCATCTCCGTGGAGAAAGAGGATGACCATGGCTCAATCCATGCCCAGTTGGTTTTTTTTAAAGATCTGGACATTCTTAGAGGGAATTGAAATTATAAAAGAAATCTTCCCTCATCAGAAGAAATCAGTTTAAATAGAAATTGAATTATAAAACCCCTTATATTTATTATTTTAAATTCAATTATAAAAACCCTTCCCAGTGTCCCAGAGATGGCAGCCTCACAATCCACTCCTCCCAGGATTACTTTGCCCTGCATTTTTCTTGTGGAACACTTCTAAAAAAAGCTCCCAAATGTCTCCACAGCCATTCCCAGTTCACACCATTACAGGCAGAACTGGATCCCCAGAGGGTTCACACTTTTCCTGATCATTTTACAATAAAATCACAACAGGGTTGAGGTTGATCTTGTCAAATTCTCCTTCCTGTCCCATCTTCCAGCCCTAGAAAATTCAATTTTTATCTGTGTTTGTAGCCCAGGCCTTTCTCCAGCAGAAATTCCAAAACCCCTCCTCCCCTCCCAGTTCCCCACATCACCCACCTTTCACAAAAGCAACAAGGGAACCACTTTTGTCCTTTTCCAGCCACCCAAAATTTTGGATAAAACAAAGGTACGGCAAGCGTGAAACAATGAAAAACTGAAAATGCTTCTTTTCCACACATGCACTGCCAAAATGCATGAAAACATCCCAGACCAGCTCTGCATGCAGCTTCAATACTTACAAACCTCAAATAAACACTAAAACTTTGCTTTTGCTTTAAGTTAGTTTGGTTAGTGGCAAAAAGCAACGTGTCTGGGGAAAAAAATACACCAACAAACTAATATTCAAGTACACGGGGAGCAATAAATTGTGTTTTCTTGGAGACCTGAGATCTGCATTTGAACAGAAAATTTGTATTTTCTAAGTTCTGGCTGCTGTACAAATATGGCAAATTCTGAAATGCATCTGAAATGCATTTTGGTCTGAAAAAATGCATTTCCTCAGCTGAGGAAAATTCACCCAACCCAGGTCAGGGCAGGTAACAGGGCTGAGCTGAAGGAGGAGGCCACAATAAAAATCAGGGGTATCCTTTACTCTCTTTCACTTCAGAAAGGAAATAATTTAAGTCACTGGCACAGAAATGAGAAGCTGTCTCCAGAAATGTGGTTTTGCTCCCAAATACCTTTATTTTCAAAGTATGACTGAGAGGGTGCCTGTTCCCCACTTCCCCATCCCAGCACTATAATCAAGGCACAGGATACATGAATTGGTCAACAGGAATGCTGAGTACAGACTTGTTTGACAGCAATCAGCAGAGACACTGGATTCCAGCAGTACCTGTAAGGCTCAAAACACATCTCAGGATAAAGCAGCCAGCAGGAAAGGGGTTCATTTGCTTCCTGCTGCAGATTATTTCCCCTCAGTGGTGCTGCCTGATGTCTAAAAACACCTACAAAAAAAACCCCGACCTGGCCTTTTCCTCCAAGGTGAGGTGAAATTCCAGCTTATAAAATCTGAGGTACTTTATAAGCAATACCACACAGGTCTTTAAAATCCTCAAAATGTTGTTTTGAGTTAAATAAAAGGAAGAGTTAATATTCCTTAAACAAATTTTCCAGGATAAGGAGTTGGAGCACAGTGTTAAAAACACCAAGGCCGTGGGTTTGAGACCTGTCTGGTCTTAAAATCTGGACTTACTGATCCTTGTGGGGCCCTTCCAACTAAAAAGATTCTGTGATGAGAGTGCTCTGAGAGGCTTTTGAATTAAAGAAACCTCTCTGAATGATGACAACCTCGTGGTTTCATGGATATGGCTCTTTTAGACTGCCACAGACTGACAAACCAGGAACAAGGTTCATCATTTCACTCAGGATGTTAAATTTGGTTTTAAGCTTGCTCAGTAAATGCTAAAAATATAAAAAAGGCACAAAAAGGATAAAAAAGTATAAAAGAAGGCCATGTGAACATCAGGGAAGGACTTCCCAAATGAAACACTGACGCTACTGTTGAAATTTATTAAAAACCAACCAAACGCAAGAAGGGACCTCTCCCATCCACCTGAGGGAATAAACTCAAACCTATCTTTAAAATCCACCAGCAACCACTTCTCCCTGAGACACAACCAAACACCTCCACGCTTATCAACCTCCAACCTTGGCCAAAAGCTCTCTCCTGCTTTTCCCCAAGTGTGAGAAACCACTCAAGGCCTGGCTGGCGCTGCCGCTGTCACCGTGCCCGTGGCCGGGCCCTGCTGGCCCCGAGCTGCCCTGGGCTGGCCAGGGGGTGACTTACTTTCCGACTCGGGAATTGAGCTTGTTAGTGAGGAGCTGGTAGATGTGGTGATGCTCATGGAAGGGCTCATACCGTAACGGGGGTACGCTCCCGTCATGGCCGTGGTATGAGAGATCCACGCCGCCGGGTCGATCGGCCGCACCGGCTCAGCTGTGGGCAAAAGGCACAGAGAACGGGCTCAGAGGTGCAGCAAACACAAAGATTGTCAAAGATCTGAGGGCTTTTCCCTTGTTTTCTTCTTGTTTCTCTGGTTTTTCTAAGGGTTTNCTACAGAGTTGGAAATGCTACAAGAACTACTTGAAACAAATTTATTCCTATCCAGCAGTTGCCAAGTACGTTCCAAGAATGGTTTTGAAAAGCTTTATAATACTTTCAGTATGAAGCACATCAGGACGTTGCTGGTTTTGCACAGATGATGAGCACTGGTGGTGAAATCTGTTGGATGATCAGCTCCTGAGATATTAAAAATGCTCATCCCATAAACAAACAGTGCTGCTGAAATCAGGCAACTCCTCATCGGTGCTGGTTTTGGCCAGAACCAACCTCACCTATTCATCATTTACACTGACAAGTTCACAGCTGAGATCAGTCATGCTGATGGATTATCAAAATGTTGATTTTCTCTGAGGTTTTCTCAGCTCCAACAACTGCACATGGAGGATGAGTAGGAAGAGGTTTTGTGATGTGCTCACCCTGGTTTGGAGACTATTTCCCGTAAAACCCGAACGGCATCGTCATTGCTCATGTTCTCAAAGTTGACATCATTCACCTGAAACAGCACAGAAAGCAGAGGTCAAGGCTTTGCAGCAGGAAACTTTAAGGTGTTTTAATTCCTTAATTAAATCCCCCAATTTATCAGCCTGGTCACTGCATACATTCCTGTGAAATGTCATTTCTCTAAGTTCTCTCTGAGAAATCACTCAGAGTTTACGAGAGCAGGGAGAAGATTCCAGCTAAACCAACAGCAGGGATCAGATTAATAATTTAATATTACAGAGTGTAATTTAGCACTTGTTTTCTTCAGTGCAACCCTTAATGCCCATTTCTCTGAGTCCTCTCATGGTGCTGTATTTTCTTCCACTCTTACCAGCAATTCAAGGCTTCAATTTAAAGAAATCAAACAGAAATTGCTAACAGGGGGACAGTGAGTATGATTTCCCTTCACACATTCTGTTAAGTTTTATTTTGCTGTGGGTTTTTTCCAGGCTCTTCAAACTTGTAGAACCTAAATGTGCCATATTTTCCATATAAATCTTGAAGGCCTTTTAAGAGTTTGGAGCATTAATCATCCTCATTTTACAGAGAGTAGGATGAGACACAAATGTATTTGCCCAAATTAATTTCAGGAGCTTGGAACAAAGCCTAGATTATTAAGATACCACTGTAACACCAGAGAGACATCTCTCCTCTATTAAATATGTTAGGAATGGCAAAAAAAAAAAAAAAGACAAAGAAATGCTACATCATTAACCAAGATTAAAAAATCCAACCTTATACAACACAAAACAAACATTGCCAGGCCAGTTTCCACATCCCTGCCTGCCGTGTTCCAGCCACATGCAGGAATGTGAGAATACCTAAAAAACTTGATGCCAGCAATTCCAAACAGGAGCTGGGTGTCCTGAGAGCACAGGAAACCCTTCTGGCCTGAAGGATTTTTATCAAATATCACCCCTGGAGATGCTGGAGTTGCTCAGAGGGTGTGAATCTCCTGACATTTCCCTTCAGAGTTGACACAACTATTTCAGGCATGTTAACCTCACACACTCCTTTTTCCCCTCCCAGCAAGGGGAACTGAAGAGCCAAGGGGTGGGATTTTTCAAAAATGGAGATCCAAAATGTGATAATTCCGGGTGTGTGTGGAACAGCTCACACAGCACCTGGGGTTGGGAGGTTTTACCTTCCAACAGGTAAAAAAAAAACCAAGGAGGTGTCAAACCCAGGGCTCCCAAAACTGGGCTTGTTCAACATCCACCAAAAACTGACACAGAAAACCTCCTCTTATATTTTGCTGTCAATATTCTCCCCCTTCCTGCTTCCTCTCCCATTTCTTTCTCCTCCTCTTCCCTCCCAGAACATCTCAGCAGAGGATTTAGTTAAAACTTCCCAGTTTTGGAGAACCTGAGGGAAAATAAGGCACGTTGCTCACACCCCAGTGAAGCTGCCTGCTCTCTGAAAGGGCATTTTCCCCTCAAATTAAATCATCAAAACCAGAATTTCTTGGCAAATCTCTGAGTTTCTGTTGCCAGGTGGTAACACGTGAGAAGTGAAGCTGCTCTTTGTTGTATTTTTTGCCATTCTGCTGTTTCAGGATGGAAGGATGAGAATCAGCTCCTCAGAAAAAACCCAGTTCAGGTTTAGTTCAAGAGGGCACAAAACGTTTCAGGGAAAAAAACTGGAGCTAAAACAGCCTCTCCCATCAGCTGCACAAAACTGATGATCAGGAGGCTCTGCAGGAACATTTTTACACCTATTTTCATGTATCTGTGGCACATTTCATCACCTCTCCCTGTAATTTCTGCTCAATCCACAGCCATAATGCATCCTTGTTGAATCCTTAATATTCTGGGAGCATCTGGATGCTCAAAAGCAGCTCAAACCTGCTCTAATGAGGAATATTTTGCTCTCTGAAGCATCTCCAGAAATGCTGGGTAAAAGTTGTTATTATTACAATCTGATGAGCAAGACAAGAGGGCAAATTTGAGCTTTTTGAGACAAATAAAGTGCAAAGAAGAAAAACAAATCTGGAGTTATCACTGCCAGTTAATTTCCTGTGTCAGCTACTGCTCAAAACCCTGACTGCACTTCTAGCACAAAGGTCAGTAAATACCACAGAAGAGATTTTTTTAAAAAATTCTAATAATAATAGTATTAGTAATAATAATATTGTTTCTCCATTCTACAATTCCCAAAGGACAGGGGGGAAAAGGCAACAATTGTTAAAGAAAGCTTATCCACATGGCTTAAGAAGAAATCATGGTAATTTCTTAAATGAGTAATAAACATTTTTTTTTTCAGTGAATTATTTTAGTTGCCTTGAACTGAGAGCAGCAATTGCTGACAAGAATCCTACAGCTACAGATGTCAGATTTGTTAGACCTTTACTTTGGAGAAGACAGAAAAAAGGCTTTTACTGTGAAGCTCCCTACATCAACCCCTGTTCAAAATCCTACCTGCAAACAACACAAACATTCAGTTATATCACACCTTGAAAAAAAAGGAAATAAATTATTGTGCCACTCTGCACTGTCCTGGATTGTCTGTGAACAGGTTAATTCACCAAAACATGACATTATTCTTTAATTGAAGGCAACAGAACTTCCTTGGGCTGGAATTACCCAGCTCTGCTCCACTGCTCCCAGTTCAAATAAAACAAAGCCAAACACAGAGATTCAGAAAAGCATCCTCAGCCTCACAACCTCTTCCCTTCCAGGACAGCAACATCCTTTCCATCTCATTTCCTCCCTCACAAAGCAGCTTCTGCCACCAGAACCCACCAAACTCACCCCTGAGACCCCTCTGTCCCCAGGCTGGTGCCTCCAGCAGCTCTGGAACCTTCTCCTCCATTTGCTCTTTTTTTTTTTGCCTGATTTGCTTCTAGAGAAAACTTCTCCCTGCCAGCACAGTGGCTGAGAACATCATCCCTGGAACACAGCAGCATACCTTGAAGCATTCCTTTGAGTGGTTCTTCCTGACTAGCTGGCCTGGCAGCTCTTCCCTGTGCCAAAAAAACTCCTGCCCCAACCTCCAGAGGGGAAAGGCAGCAGCAGCAGCTTCCAAGAATCTCTTTTCTTCTCAGGTCAGACTCAGGAAGTTTGATTCTTTTTTGTTCATACAGAAGGATTTCACTGCTCTGATGTGCCCCATGAGCTAATCCTGCCCCACTGCATTGCTGCTGCCATGGGAATTATTCATTTATTTACAGCAAACTCAAATCAGCTGCAGGGTTGTTGTTGTTGTTGTTGTGGGCTCAGGTTTTTAGGGGAGGGTTTGAAGCCCTAAAGGCTTTGGGAAGGCTCAGGGTGTATTCAGGGTTAAGGATTCATCTTTTACCAACCCTCCATGCAGGTGAATATCCAGAAAGGTGATTTTTTTGTCTCCCCAGGTGCTGGCAACTTCATCATGGAATGGTTTGGGTTGGAAAGGACATTAAACTCATTTCATTCCAACCCCTGCCACATGCAGGGACACCTTGCACTTCACTGGGACTGCAAAATAAGCTCTTGAAACTAATTCAGGACTAAATCTCTAAAGTGCATTTAGTTACCCTTTCACCCCTTTGGAAACACTCAGCCTTTAATCAGAATTTTGAGGTCTTTAAGCCCTGACCAACTCCAAGACCCAACAGATCCACCAAGATCCATGAGCTGATCATGTCTGTGATCACAGCAAGGGGTTCAGGATCTCCAGGAGTAGTTGCCTTTTGCTGTTTTTATTAAAATTGCCACATTCTGCCTTATTTGTTTCAGCTGCAGATCCCTGTGACCCACCAGAGATCTGTCACCCTGCTGTTCTTTGACAAATCCATGATGGATTTTCAGAGTCCACTGGGATGAACAACAGCTCCAGAGCCAGTGGCCAGGAAAAGGAAGAATATTCTAGAGAATGTGGCCAGGAAAAGGAAGAANGCCAGTGGCCAGGAAAAGGAAGAATATTCTAGAGAATGTGGCCAGGAAAAGGAAGAAAAACAGTTTAGATTGGTTTTACTTTCATGAAAATAAGTATTTTGAATCCACCAAATGTATTGGCTTAAAGATTTCTTAAAGAAAAACAGAAATATCTTTAGATGTAACAAAGATGTCTCAAAATGAGATGGATTTTTCAAGCAGGGAATAATTCACACACTCTGCCTGCACAAAGAGAAAGAAATAATGAAGAAGCCACAAATATATGGCAGCCCAGGCTGCCTTTACAACAGCATTAACTTTGATGAATTCCTGAACTGCTCATAGGTCTCAGACTATGCAATTACCCAGGAATTCCTTTCTAATTGAGCTCCAGTGAAGTCCACACTTATTAGGAATCTCTGCTGACAGTATTTTGTTTTAATATTCACACCATGACTTTATAAATAGGTAGGGCAGTTGCACAGTGCTTTGATCTTGAAATGTGGCCATCCTTGCTATGAAAAGGAGAGGAACAAGAGCTTTTCTTTTAACTGGAACAGAGGTTTGGACAGCCTGGACTGTGACCCAGTAACTGAGCAGTGATTCCACACAGGGATGTCAGCAATGAATGACTGGAGAGTAGAGGAAAATGGGGAAGGGACATGGGGAAGGAAAAAGGGACATGGGACTGGGGAAAGGAAATGGGGAAAGGAAATGGGGAAAGGGAAACGGGGAAAGGGAAATGGGGAAAGGGAAATGGGGAAAGGGAAATGGGGANAATGGGGAAAAGGAAATGGGGAAAAGGAAATGGGGAAAAGGAAATGGGGAAAAGGAAGATGAAACAAACAAAAAAATGGGAAAAGGAAAATGGAAAAGAGAAATGGGAAACGAAAAAAAGGGAAATGGGAAAAGGAAAGGAACAAAAAAAGGATAGGAAAATTAAAACAAACAAAAATAAAGGAGAGGAGGGGATGAAAAAGAGAAGATGAGCTCAGAAGAGGCCAAGAAGATGCCCAGAGTCTCTCCCAGCCCTGTGGCCTGGCTGGGCTGTACCTGCTGGTGTTGTCATCGTCCTCGGAGTCGATGAAGCTGCTGGACTCCAGCTCACTGCTCATCATGGTGGAGGAGCTGTCATAGCCAGGGGGGTGCTCACGGTGCCTGTCCAGCTTGGGGTGCCCATTGATCCTGGGGACTGGAAAAAGGACAGGGAAAGGGGTGTCACAGCACAGGGGAGGTGGTGGTGGCACCAGGAGCAGCAGGATAATCACAGCAGGAAATGAAACTGGGGAACATGAAACGAAATTGGCCAACCTGAAACCATCACAGCTCTGCAGGAGGAGCTCCCTGCCAAAAGCAAGCTCTTTGCAGGACCTGAGCCCTCTCACCAGCTGGAAAAGCTTCTGTCCTGCTGGCCTTTCCCATCTGCCCATGGCTCAGTTTCTGGGCCAGCCTTTCACTGTATCAGGCATAGAAAAGCACTGTAAAGGTGTCAGACAGCAACAGAAGCTGTGTCAGTGGGAAAGGACAAACAAAAAGCACTTTGGGTTTGGCATGGACAGTCCCAGCAGCACAGAAATCCTGCAAACATTCCTGGATGAGTTTTATTAATATTTTACCCATAAAAGCACTTTTAGCTGGGCCTGTGCTACACATTCCTGTCCCTCGTGTGGGCAGTGCAGGACATCAAACACTGCCTGGGCCATTCAGGTGTTCCAGAACAATCCTTTACTAATCCCTGGCTGTGTGAACACTGCCAGACACAAACATTCCCACGGATAATCCCCTCCCAAAAATGCCATTTACTTGAAGGCTGCAGTGACTCATCTTTTTTTTTTAGAGATATTTTAGGGATTTTCCTCAGCATAGCAAACTCCTCCTGCACCTTTCATTAGATTATCCTTCATTTCCAAGTGCTGTATTTTACCAGGAATATTCCTTTCCCTGAAAGAAGAAAAGCTGAGCTTGATAAGGCAAAGAAATCACCCCAACAGGCTTCAAAAATAGGCTGAGATTTTAAACCATCCTCTCCAAACACACAACTCCCAGGTCTAAAGGATTTACTCTTAAATTACAGAATGGAAAAGCTGCTTAAGGGAGCAAGGCCTGCAGTAGGAATTATACCTGATGCATATTAACAGTTAATTACTAAAGTAACATGGTTTGCTTTTCAAGTGAAGTATCAGAGAAAGTTTGACAAAGTGATGCTCAGTGTTTATCAAAGATTTCCAGCACCAGGAGAACAATCAGGAATAGAGGAAACCAAGGTGTGGAATAAATCTGCTTTAACCTCCCAAGCAGCACCAGGTAGCCCTGAGCTCACAAGAAAGGTTTCCTGTGTAATTAAGGTGTGCATTTAAGTCCATAAAGTTTTCTCTGCAATTTCCCTGCCCAAGTAAAATTCCCTTTTCCAAGCTTTTCTAATGTTAGCCAGCATTGTCTGGTGGCAATTAACCACGATTATAATTGAGCACTTTCACAAACCATGATTATGAAGGGTTTACTCATGAAATATTCCCATGTAACTTTCCAAAGCAACAAGGACTTCTGTTGCTTGGAGAGAGAAAAGGGGAGCTCTGACATCCTGATTATTTTTTCCAGATCAGTTTTTCCATAGGAGTTCCTTGGTGTTTGTACCTGCAGCATCCAAAAAAATCAGTTTTATTAT
>JANPWX010019291.1:0-14915 GCA_024734555.1 Trochalopteron elliotii
AGACACTTTCCTCTTCTTCCTTTCATGGGGGTCCCCCGTTTGCGGGACATCCCCCCTGGAGCAGGGTGTCCCCCCTTGCTGCAGCCCCTCCCGTGGGGCAGCGCTCAGCCAATCAGAACACGCGGCACTGATGACTCACCAGTTGCCAGGCAGACCCGCAGGTCCCAGCCTTCCCCACCTGCACCCCACCCGTGACCCCCCTCGGTCCCAGCGCCCCCCGCGAGGGGAATTTGGGGAGGTGGGAGGGGGGAGCGCCAAGGCCGGGCCCCCCCGCGCTGCCGTGGCGGGAGCGGCTGCAGTGGGGAGCGAGTGCGGGCGGGAGCGGCCGAGAGCCCAGCGCTGCCCCAGCCCGAGCTGCCCCAGCTCCATCCGTGCCCCTGCGGTGGGATGCTGTGGGTTTGGGGGGCAGGAGGGAGCCGGCAGTGTGTGCTGGGCCTGGGGGCGGGAGGAGAAGGGAAGGAGAAGCAGGGCTGAAGGACAAAATGTTCAAATGATGCACATGGGATGAGAAGGTGGGATTGTGCATGAGAAGGATGAATAATAGGAGGAAGAGGAGTGTGAGGAAGAGTAGGGACACAGGAGGAGGAGGAGCAGGAAGAGGAGGCAGCACAAGGTTCCACCCCTCCCTGTATCTGCAGCCCCCCCCAGCCCCAGGAGCATTGCCCCCTGACATGCAGCAGGTGACCGGCGAGGGGGATCCATGATTTTCATGGGGGTGAATCTTGGTGTTTCTGAGCTTTATTGGGCTAAATGTTGGTGTTTTGGTTTTTTGCAAGGGGCTGAATCTTTATATTTTAGAAGATATTTTGGCAGTGTTGATGTTTGGAGAGTTTTTGATCTCTGTCTTGATGTTTGGAGGACTTTTGGGCTGAATCTTGGTATTTTGGTGGTTCTTACAGACACAAGGTGCCCAATGACTTCTTGAGATGAACTTGGGCAAGGAGGAACCCCCAGGCTAAGGTGCTCTCCTCTCGTTTTCTCCCCAAACCAGGATTTTTCATTCCCAAGGAGTGCCCAGATGGAGGAGGAGGAAAAGCCCCGGAGATCCCACAGGAGGAGGGGCTGCAAACCCAGCCCAGGGAGCTGCGAGGAGGAAAGACCCTCCCTGTGCCAGGAGGGCGGCCGGAGATCCAGCCGGAGCTCAGAGCTGGTGGAGAAGCCTCATGGAGGGGAGAAGCCCCACAAGTGCCTGGAATGTGGGAAGGGTTTCAGCAGGAGCTCCAACCTGATCCAGCACCAGAGGACCCACACTGGGGAACGGCCCTATGAGTGTGGGGAATGTGGGAAGAGCTTCACCTACAGCTCCAGCCTGAGGACACACCAGAGTATCCACACTGGGGAAAAGCCCCACAAGTGTGGGGAATGTGGAAAGAGCTTCAACCACAGGTCCAACCTCAGGAAACACCAGGTGGTCCACACTGGAGAAAAGCCCTATGAGTGTGGGGAATGTGGGAAGAGCTTCAGAGACAGCTCTGATCTCTCCCGGCACCAGGTGATCCACACTGGGGAAAGGGACTACACCTGCTTGGAATGTGGGAAGAGCTTCATCCAGAGCTCCAAGCTGAAATACCACCAGCGCATCCACACTGGGGAGAAGCCCTACGAGTGCCCCGAGTGTGGGAAGAGGTTTCACACCAGCTCTGATCTCCTGGTACATCAGTGGATTCACACGGAGGAGAGGCCCTTCCGCTGCCCCGACTGCGGGAAGGGCTTCAAGCACAACTCCACCCTCACTGTCCACCGGCGCATCCACACCGGGGAGAGGCCCTACGAGTGTCCCCAGTGTGGGAAGAGCTTCTCCAGTAGCTCTAACTTGGCCAAACACCGACGGAGGCACCACTAAGGGAAGCCCTGTGAGTGCCCCGAGTGCGGGAAGAGCTTCGTGCCCTGCTCCAGCTCCATCCCCCATGGGAGGATCGGCCTTGGATGATCCCCAGTGACCCCGTTGGGCAGAGCCCTGGTGATCCGTGGTCCTGGTGATCCGTGTTGGGAAGACACTTGGCTGTGGGGGCTCCACATCTTCCTGTCTCCCCGTGGGCACCTGGATGAATGCAGGGGCAGGAACATCCATCGGGACAGAGACCAACATTGGGAATTCCTTGGGGAGAGCAGATTTGTTGACTTTCAACCCCAGAAAAATCTTTTGTGTTCAATCCTATCTTCTGGTGGCATCAAGGAATCCTGGAAGGTCTTGGAGGTCTTTTCCAACCTCAGGGATTCCATGATTGTGATTTCCTGTTGCCCATTGGTGTCTTTTGCAGCCACATGGTGATGATCTGGGGCAAAGACCAAGATTTTGGAGACATTGGGAGCGACCTCCAAAAAAGGTTCTTCCCTCCCACCCAAGCACGTGGATCCCCAGCCGGCATGGGCAGGGAAATCCTTTTCTTTGGCCTTTGCTTTTCATTTCTCTTCATTCCTTTAAAATATCCAACAGTGGGGTAAAAATGAAGACATTGAAGTGAGACGTGGTTGGGATGATGGGGGGACATGGACATGGTGGGACATGGACATGGAGAGTGACATATGGACGGACACATGGACATGGAAGGGGACGTGGCCATTCATGGGGACATGGGGGGACACGGGCACAGATGGAGACGTGGGGGACAATGACATGGATGGAAACATGGTGGGGAGACAGCCATGGGTGAGGACAGGGTGGGACATGGCCAGTGACATGTGGGGACATGGCCATGGCCGGTGCCATGGGGGGAACTTGCAGGGGCTGTGGGGGATGCTGGGTTTGAGGGAGTTGAGGGTTCCTGGGAGGGACTTGGGGTTTGCTGAGGGCTTTGGGGACCCCAGGCCCAGCGGCTCTGGCTGTGCTGGGAGACCCTGGGGGAGGTTCTGGGGCAGCTGCTCAAGGAGCCCCTGACCTGGACCTCCAGCTGGGCATTGGGCTCCTGGAAAGGAATGAACGTCCTTGTCCCCAGGAGGGAAATCCCAGCAGCCCCAGGGTGTCGTGGGCAGCTGAGAAGCCACAACAGGGAGGGGAAAGCCAGATAGAGCTGTCCTTTTTCAAAACTGCACCCCAAAAATCCCCAAACTCAGGAATTCCTCCCAGGAAAAAGCTGCCAGGAGCTGCCAGAATTGAGGGAAAGGAGGGATGGGACCTCCAGACTGAGCAGGAGGGGCCTGGAACCCCCAAAGCCAAGGTTGGGGGGATGGCAGTGGGGGATTGGGAGACAGTTGGGAAGGGATGGAAGAGCAGGGGAAATGAGGGGTTTAGGGCCCCAAAAGAGTTGGGGAGGGGTTGGGACCACCAGATTGCTTTGGGAGGGGTCCTACTCTGTCAAGCTGTTCATGGGTATAGGGTCTTAAAAGGCCAAGAGCATTTTCTGGTTATTACAAGTTGTTTATTATATAAATGCATCAGCCTCAAAGGCAAGAGTTCTAAGTATGGAGTCTTACTAAAAGTTGCAATACTTAAAGTCCCAGTGGGGCATAGAAGCAGGTTAACCTACAGTTCCAACCTCGGGGGCAATAACATTGACAAGGAATCCCAGCCATGGGGGGAAGGCAGATTGACAAGGGCTCCCAGCCACAAGGAAAAGGCAGATTGACAAGGGCTCCCAGCCACAAGGAAAAGGCAGATTCCTGGCCCACAGTCCCGTTTCAAGCAGTGTTCTCTGCAGCAGTGGCTGCAGCAGCAAAGGCTTCTGCTGTAACAGCAGCAGCAGCAGCTGCACCCCCCAAGTGGTGACACCTGACAAAGTCCTGCCCACGGCCCCCTGGCCATGGCCCCCTGGCACAGCCCCATTCTCTCTTGGTGTGGATGGCAGGAGGATGGATTGGTCATTGAAGAATGGATGAGTTGATGCCATTGCCCCAAAACAGGGGATTTTTATCCACGAACCATAACTGCATATTCATATCCTTATCAATAGGTTATCCAATTAACTAAGAACACAATTCTGAAACATTCTTTCTACACCAGTCTAAACCTAATTTTGAAAGTACATAAAACTATGAAAAACTGCGAAGGATGGTGTCAATGCTTACACAAAACCTATGCCTATAGCATATCTATTAATGTGAAAAGCTCTATCATATAGCATCTCTATTAATGTAAAATCTTCTATTTCATTCACGTAAAAATTGTACCTACTCCACCTAGTACAATGAGCAATGTGCTAATTGTTTTTGTTATGTCTAAAGCTGAGCTACCAGGCCTTAGGGCTCTGTGCTCTTGTGCTAGCTGACTGATTCTTAAGGCAATTAGAGTCTATTTGCTTAAAACTACAGTCTAAACTTCTACTTCCTATTTACCTGACTTAATATATTTTAGTTTCTCTAGAGGCTTCAATTCAAGCCCTGTATACTTCTGTCCCCCTGGGGAACCCAGGGGGTTTGCACTCCAACAGAGGGCAAGAGCTGGTTGTCCTCTGTGCTTGCCACCAAGAAGATCCTGCACACCTGCTATGGGTAGTAACCCCATGAGGCATGGTAGGTGGAAGTAAAAGCCATACTGGACCTCTGTCACCCCCATTTTTGTGTGTCACTTGCCTTTTATTGCAGAGGCCATCAATTACTTTGTTCAGGGAAGCCCAAGGTTTTTGCTGCCCTTAACCCCGTCAGCAGATACTATTAGGACTCCTCCAAGTATAGTTCCAGTTGATATAATCAGATATAAAGAGAACAAGTTAAGAGAAGTTAGTTTCACTAGCCATTAATATGAGTTTGTGTTGTGTTATCAAATGTTGTCAAATGGTTGATGTTCAAGTTTGACCATTTCAAGTAAATATGGTTAATGTTAGGTTAGTTAACTTCAAATGTTGTAATGAAATGGGAAATGACAATCATTTACATGAGCCAAATAAATGAAGTATCAAGAGAAAAAGGGGTGAGATTCTTATGAGCAAGGGGTGATGATTGGCTCATGCAAATGAGAAAGGGTTGTTGAGTATGGTGAGGAGGTTTGTTGGGGTTTACAGTTCTTTTGATCTGTATTTTTGTGGTTCCAGTGTAGTTTGGATGCCCCTTGTAAGAGGGGCAGGGAGTGGGGGGCACTTGTTGCTGGCAGACCTGGCAGAGGAACATCACAGCACCAATCAGGAGGTGAGAAGGGCTCCACCAAAGGGGAGGGGAGATAAGGACTGCTCATGAATATTAATGAGGCTGATGCGCTCTCAGGGTGGAAAAGGCGGAGATGCCATTCTGTGAGTGAAGCCTCTGGTGGGCAAGAGGAGTCCCATCGAGCTCCCAGAGCTGTTCCCCCTTTGCTTTGTAACTTTTCATGGGTTCAAATTAAATTTTATTGACTCATTCCCACACGGGTTTTGAGTAGTTTGTAACAACTTTCATGTGCTTGGCTCCCCTGAGTGGCATGCTCAAGAGATGCTCTTTAAGCTCAGTAAAAATGCGGCTGAGGCAACTCAGATGTGGGGAAAAAAAAAAAATAAAAAAAAAGAAAATGCCCTTCATTTTATCTCAAAAGAAAAGGGACCAAAACCTGACCTTGATTTCAAGGGAAGGATTTTGTCTAACTTAGGTCTGTGTTGTCCTATGCAATACATGTTTTGTATGGCTCCACTAAGTCAGGTTTCCTGAGTGTAACATCGTCTCTCTCTGCTACAGCTGAGGGGATCAGTGGTGTAAAGGATTCTCACTGAGGGCATTAAATGAGCACAAGTGTCTGGCTCATTGGCCAGCCCAGCATAGGAGGAGTGAATGTGTGACTCAGCCAAAGGCAGAGCATAAAATGCAGAAAACCAGGAAAGAATTTCCAAGAGAGCAATGGCCTTCAGCTGCTTTCAAGCATTTCCTCAGCCTGCCTGTCTTCCCAGAGACTGCAGTGCCTCAGAGCTGTGCTGCTGAGCAGGCTACAGAGAAAAGTCATGGGAGTCACACTGGTATCTCAGCTGGGTCTTGCAATTGCTGTATTTTGCTAACAGTGTTTTCTATTTTGATTGTGCATTTTTCTGTACCACTCTGTAAAATCAGAAATCCCATGTAGTATCAACTGCCTTCAGATGAGGAAAGTTGATCTTAGTGATTGCACCTTTCACATGTGGAATGCTTCATAGAATCTGCTGAGACAACATTGGATTCTGACATCTGTTAGGCAAATGCTCTTCCAATGTTATCTGCACTACCTTCCTATTCACCCTATTACTACCATCTGTAGGTATTGCTTTAAAAAATTAACATCTTCCAAAGCAGAGGTGGCTTAAAGGTAGGAGTTTGGTGCTAAGCCTCTACAGAGGAAAAAGAAACCCACACCACCAAACCAACAAACAAACCAAGAAGCAAAGAAAAAGACCCAACACAAATCAAGACCAATAAGGTTATGGTTTTCTTAATGAAAAAAACCATCTCAGTTCTTTTAAAATACTGGCTTGGAGGTGTTCATGTTTGCATTCTCTTCTGATTTTTGTGTGGAACAGAAAAGAAAAGCACATTCGAGTAGGAGGAAGATTGGAACTGCCTTTGCCAGGTAAGGGAGAGTGAAGAAACACATTTCTGTATGAAGATTAAGTGTTGTCACTTGCTGTAAGGGTTGGAAAACCATGTCACTAATGAATTGAAGTAGAGGTTTATCTCTTGGTGATTAATAATGCATTCAGAATGTTCAAACCAGTTCTTTCTCCTGTTGAAATATATGTGGTGATGTGAGGTGGTCGTCTTGGTTTGATATCCTGGATCTACAAATTTACCAGAAAAATCCTTTCCCTTGCTCTAGATGTGAATTGCATTGAGCACTGAGGAGTCTTGGTTCAGAAAAGGAAAGGGAGCAATTGACAGTGACAGCACAAACACTCTTGCCTGTGTCATCTGAGCAAATACCCAGGTTCTTGTACATTGGCGTGAAGAAAGTTCCTGCAGACTTCAGAACATTCAGAAAACATGGATTTATTGCTCTGTTTCTGCTCTGTGGGACATTTTTTAAGCTGAGTGGGGGTGAAGAAGTGAATTTTACCTACATCAGAATACGGTTTTTGCACTAGAGAAATTTGCAGGCAGAGTAAACAAACCTGACATAGCAGTACCATAGCATATCATATTCACAAATCATAGCATTTCATAGCGTATTCACAGATGATCCTTAAGTAATTAATGAGCTGTAAGTAACTAACTCCTAGGGGTGCATTATACATGTGGCTATAGATATAGATTTGATATAGATATAGGTATAGATATAGACATGGATATAGATATAGAAATATCTGTATGTATCTATAAATATATACGTATGTGTACATAGGTATGTATATATAAAGGTATCTATATAAATGTATCTATAGGCCTATGTATAGCTGGATAGATGTATTGGTTTTTATCCATTAAAACCCTACACAATCAGAAGACACAAAAAGAGGGAAAGCCCCTCCTGTCATGCTCTGCTGTTTCCAGCAGAGGTGGGTCATGGACTGTGGGGCTGTGTGGGGCCTGTGCCAGGCTCTCTGTCTCTGGCTGCTCTTGCCTCCTGCAGGCTTCCTTCCTGCTCCTGCGGTTCTTTTGGCCATTCCAATGGTTCCTGGACCATCAGCACAGCCTTCTTAACCCCCTCAGTGTGGAGGAGGTCACTGCAGTCCAGGAATAGCGGAGCATCGGCTGTTTGACTGTGCCCGCTCTGTGCTGGGCTCTCTGTCCCCTCTGCTGAGGCTGGCATGGCCTGGGCTGTGTCCAGGAGAACCAGGCCATGGGCTCTGGGGCTGTGCGGGCCATGGGCAGGGCTCTGCCTCTGCTGTTCTGCCTTTTGCCCCCATCTCTTCATCCCCACTTTGTTTCTGCTGGCAGGGTTCTTCTGGCTCCTCAGAGGGTCTCTGGCCCACGAGCACGGCCTCCTGAGCCCCCTCAGTGTGCCCGTGCTCAGCTGCATTCCAGAAGACTCCTCAGCTGAGGGACTGAGGGTCTGGTGTGCACGACCCTCTGCCCCTGCTGGAGTGGGTGTCACTGCTGGGGACACATCCCCACTGTGCTCCACGTCCTGCTGCTCCACATGTGCTGGCTGCATCCCTGGATTGAAACACAGGACTAGGAATTAGGGGGATTGATTAGAAATAGGCATTAAAGTGATGTGTATTGATAATAACAGCTGCATTTTTCAGTGTTAGTTGCTTGTGAAGGAAAAGGCAGGACGTGTGTACAAAAACAGCATGAAGGAATGCAAGGATGGGTGATGAGGAGAAGGATGTTCACCAGAACGGGACACAAGTATGGAAAACTCCCAAGGATACTGAGATAAGGAGGCTCCTTTGGCCCCTGGAACTGGATGAGACTGGCCTGAAGGCCTGGACTGTGACCAAAGGATCAGTAGGGATGTGCAGGAGAGCGAGTGAGAAGTTCAGCTCTGAGGAAGAGTGCCCAGCACAGGGGGACAGTCACTGCCCTGCTCCTGCTGCCCCACTCCTGCTGACACAGGCCAGGATGCCCTTGGCCTTCTTGGCCACCTGGGCACACACTGCCTCATGTTCAGCTGCTCTGGACTGGCACCCCTGGCTCCTTTTGTCCCAGGCAGCTCCCCAGGCACAAAGGTGCACATCTGACTTCAAATAAAGGATCCAGAATTTCCAGATGTCCTTCCTCTTCTTAGCAGCACAAGACAGCAGTCAAGGACTTGCAGCTTCACCCCCACTTGGGGCTCTAATGCAGTTTTCCAAGCTGCAGACTTCACCCAAAATGGATCAACAGAAACTTGCTGCTCCGGTTTTTGCCTCAGAAGAAGTTTCAGAACTGCACAGTTGGTTTCTTTGGTCACACGGGACAAGAACAGCCCCCCACAGCTTCATGGACAGCACAATCATCTCCTTGCAGCTTCTCAAAAGCCAAAACACAGGTGTGCCAAAAGACTCTGTAGAAGTGAAGAATTCCTCAAGACAACTGCAGAACAGTTCCACAAGCCAAACACGGGTTTCCCAAAAGGGAAAACAAACAAACGAAGCCTTGTGAGCTCCAGAAGGACCCCGTGCACCCTTGGCCACAGCACTGCAGAAGCCAAGACATAGAGCTTCACTGAGCCCAGCAGCCAGATGCTCCCGTGGAGGCACCAGCTCTTTGGTGCCTCACCATTGCAGATCCAAGCCCATTTTCCAGCTGTCCCTGGCTGGGGGGAATGGCTGGGTCCTGGCAGGACTCCAGCACTCAGCATCCTCAGCCAGCAGCAGCCAGTGCTGGCTGCTCAGAAACTTGCAGCTCTGCCTTGCACTAAAGACAGCAGCCTCCAGAAGTGGCACTAACTGTCTTGGAATATTCAAGCTGTACTGTGACCACAGCTGGAGTCATGGAGTCCTTGTGCTCCTTTTCAGCCTCTTCTCCAGGAGCAGAGGGAGCCAGGGGAGAGAGTGCTGTTGGTTCTGTGCTCTGTGGAAAGAGAGAAGGATGAGGGACAGCCCTCTAGCTATCATTTAGAAGCTTCTTTCCTTTCAGATCTACAACCCGCTCTACTCAGGAGAAATCATCAGTTTTGATAGCAATGGGATTCCAAGTCACTCCACCTAAATTCAAATGGGCTGATTCAACAGAGCTGCAGATGGCTCTGAATTTCGTATTCTTCCATGGCTACAATCAGCAAGCCATGTTCTTTCTGCAAAACTGAGCTTTTCATTCTTGAAAGCTCCAAAATGGAAAAGTAAGAAATAGCCAGTAGTGCCTTTGCCATTGCTGCTGCAGAAAGGAAATTGTTGCGGAATTCCTCAGGGAAGGTGGACATGATGTCTACCTAGGCCTTGAACTACCCCAGCTGAGGCCTTAACAGGGGCCTGAGTGAGGCCTTGAAGCCTGTGACGCAGCTAGAAATTCTTAGCCAAGTGTGGCGCAGTTAGAAATTAGTAGTTAAGGTGTCAGGGAAAGAGAATAATAAGGTTGTGAAGGTCACTGAATAGACTTGTTAGTGAGCATGTGATAGCCACCTTAAGAGTAAGTAAAATAAAGTGTGTTTTCGTACTTCTCTCTGCTGTATGCCAATGAAAAGCTGCTGTGATTGTAAACTATGTAGAAATGTATATAAGTAGCCATCTTAGCTGAAATAAAGCAGAACATAGTTGTTAACCATATTGGCTTGATCTGCGTTCTCTCTATATACTCCGACTTCCTTTTTATCTCAGGCCAACCCTGGCAATAGGAAATGGATTTTCTTTCAGCCTCTCCAACTTCTCCTCTACACTCTTCTGCCCTTGGCCAAGCTCACAGTTTGATCCACAATTCTTAAACACCAGGAACATCAAAGGTTTGTTTCCCACTCACCTCAGGATTGGCACCGCTGAATACACGTGTCAGGTGACCTGCAGTGGGCAAGGAAAATCAAACAGATTCTTTGAGAAAACTGCCTGGGCTGGTGAATCCCTCAGAACAAGTCCACACAAACAGGGAGTATTTTCCATTTCACAGCATCCCTCCAGGAGACACAGTTCTTTCACACAGCCAGCAAGACAACAGGACAATATTCTTGTCTGTGCCTACACTTTGGCTTGTTTTGCCAGTCAATGAATACAAACTTGATCAAGAAAATGCAAATTGTTCTTTAACACTCAGTGCTCCTGTTCTACCAAATACATAAAGCAGCAGGTTTTTAAATCCTCTCCTTCAAGTACTTTTTTTTAAAATAAGTTGCATGTACTAATTCTCATTAACTTGCTGGAAACAATTGCCCAGAAAAGCTTCCCCAAAATCCCTGTGAGCTGTGGCAGTTCCATTGTGAAACAGCAGAGCAGCAGCTGCTGGGTTCAGGAACAGCCACTCACTGCTTTGGAGTTTGCACTTCATAGCAAAGGGAATCACTATTTTAGCACTCAGTCAAAGGTCAGGTTAGACAATCCAATCATTTCATGACTGCATTTAGAAAAAAGAAGCTTTCTCTGAATTCTGGGAACAACCTTTCAGAAGGCTGCCTGAGATCTCCCAGTTTACATTTTCAAAGTTGTCCTTCTTGACCTTGCACACTGAGGAAATGCCAGACTGCTGCCACAGACTCTCCCGTGGAGGGAACAGAACCCCTGCAGGTTCCCTTGCAAATGCTGCCCCTGTGGCTACAGACACCCCCTTTTTAGCTGAACCTGTTGACAGGAGCTTTACCAAACCATTGCCATCCCAATTGTCTTTCTGTTTCAAAATCCACCCAGTCACTTAGGAAAAAGAGGAAGACACACAAAAGCCAAATAAGGTGATGCCCAGAGGAAACCTTGACTTACCTGCCAGGTTAATCAAGTAATAACTGGAATAAACAATGCCATAAACAGTGCAAACTGCAGCAGCCATTTGCTCCATCATCGTGGCACTGCTGTGCAGGTTTGCAGACTGTCCTGTAACACAAGAACAAACAAGGCTCCTGTCAGTGCGCAGCTGCCCACTGACAAAGGCCTTGAGCAGGAGGATGCTCCTGCCCTGAGCAAGCCCAAGAGCTGCTCTGACACTGAGACCTTCTGTGCACCAAGGACACCTTGTGATGTCACCACAAGGACATGGCAACCACGCCCTGACATCACAAAGCAAATGCTCTGCCTTGGTCTGTGAATTGATGCAAAGCAACCCAACCTTCCCCACAGCAAACACAAAAGAGCCTGGGAAGTTCTCCTGTGTCACAGAGAAGCACAAAGCCCCTGGTGGGCCCAAAAACTCTGTTTTTCAAGGGATCCAAGAGTAACTGCAAGAGTGCCCAGAGCACCTGCAGCCTGTGCCCCAGCTGAGCACTCAGGTGGGACCAGAGCCAAGGAAACCAGACCAAGAAAATGGCCCAAAGCATTGCACAGAACCAGGAGAGAAAGCACTATTGGCAAACAGCTGAAAGAATTCTTAACAAATCTCCCCACATATTTGCACGGTTATTGGACATGCCCAGGGCTCCTGTGTATGGACATCTCTGCTTTGATTCCCCTCTGGAAGCAGTTGAACTGGCAGGATCTGCCCACCAGCAGCAGCTGCTCCAAGCTGGGAAGGCGCCTGGCAGTGCTGATTTCCAGAGGCTTCAGTGTCCCAGGTGAAGCCCAGGCAGGAGCAGGTTGGAAGGTGCTGGCACTGCTGCTGCTCTGTGCCAGAGAGCCCTGGCTGGGCAGGGCACGGCGCCCACTGCACTGCGGGCTCTTTGTCCTGCCACAGCTGGGCACACCTGGCAACGAATTGTGATGACCTGTGGGAAAACCAAGGGGGCTGCACTGCTCTGCACACACTCAGGCCACCTGCAGCACAGAGCTTTGCTCCCCAAAAATGTAAAGCAGAGGGAAACAGCTGGAAAAGGTTTCATTTTGACCATTCTTACCCGCTCAACAGAAATGGCCAAAATGAAAGTTACCAAGCAGGGCTCCATCCCTGCTGCCAGCTCAGGGTTGGAAAGGAGGCATGACTTTATTTCAGTACTGGGCACGTGGGGAATCACATCCCTAACATGTGCATACCCAGCAATCTCACCTACTAGTTTGTATCCATGGAACTAAGACAAATTCATTACTTTGCTGAAACATATTCTCCCAAATTCTTGGACATATCTAAATCACTTCTCAGAATTTATTGACATGACAGAAGTGTCCTGAAGGTACCTGGTGGTTGTTATCACAGGTTCAGGAGGAGACCCTGGCACAAAAAACCTAAGATGCAACTGGGGCTGCAAAGCAAATTTATTCTATTAGTTGCAGTAACAAATAATACATCCCAAGCCCTGGATTCCTAAAAGTCTGCTGAGCAGGAGGAGGAGATGAAGCGTGGTGCTCGCTGGGAGGGGCAGGTGGTCAGTGCCCTGTCAGGACATGCCCTGGATCACAAGGGTGTGCATCTCATCCTTGTCACCCCTCCAGCCCTGCACCAGGCCTTACATCTCCTGCTCAGGAGTGGAATTTTCCCAGTTTCAGCATCAGCTCACACATGGTGGGTGTGTGGGATGAGGCCAGGGTGGCTCAGGATACCAACTCCATGCCAACCATGGCTCCATTGTGCATTGCTCCTCTTTTCAAGGTTAACTGCCACTGACTGACCCACACATTGCTCCTCTTTCCAGGGTTAACTGCCACTGACTGACCCATACATTGCTCCTCTTTCCAAGGTTAAATGCCCACTGACTGACTCATACTGTCGGAGTCCAGGGCATTCCTTTGGTTGCCCTGGATGGTCACAGACCTCGGCAGGGAGGCCTGGGACCCAAGAAAGAGAGTTTGAATCCTGGACAGGGGGGTCTGTCCAGGGGGGTTGCCTGGCACAGAGCCCAGGAAGACACAGGCTTTGATTTTAGTCCATGGAAAAAGTTTCTAACATTGAGAGAAGAATTACAAGTCACAAAGGTGTGAAAACACTAGTTTAGCACTGCACAGGGTGAAGAATTTTGTAGTTCTGGGATTTTTAGAATGGAGGTGAATAGGGGACAAGATGGAGATTTTAGGGCGGTGCCCTGGAGTTCCTCTTGTTCTCCCTTGGCCTCCATCTTCTGATGTGACGTGGGCACAAAGTAGTGTAAGAAGATTGGCTCAAAGCAGAAATGACCTTTTTAGTATAGATAATAGGCCTTGGCACGAAATTGTAAGTAATAAACACGTAATTATCTGTATAAAAAGGCAGCGACCTCCCATCACAGGGGGAGTCGCCTGTGTCCGAGCTGCTGTGAACATCTCGGCCAGGCACAGAGAAATTTGTAAGATAAGAAATAATAAACACGCGAGAAACCAAGAAACAGCAAGACCTTGAGACTCCTCTTCATTCTCGTGCTGAGCTAAAAGGCTTCAGAGGGACAGAGAGCAGAAAAAGAACCAGCCCAAACCACCACCAGCAGCTGAACCACCAACCTGGAATCCCGGGTCGGGCAGGAAGAAAACCCAAAAAACCCAAGAACATACATTGCTCCTCTTTCCAAGGTTAACTGCCCACTGACTGACTCATACATTGCTCCTCTTTCGAGGGTCAAGTTCCCGTCCCTTAAACAATACAGTTTTCTTCATTGTCTTGTCAGCCTGCCCAAACATGGATCAAATGTGGCAGGGCCTCAGACACCTGACACAGTCCTTTGAGGAACATCCCATTCCTCAAATTCTCCTTTGGTGGTCAAGTGTCTCCTAAAACCCCTTTCTTCCCTTGAATGCATCCCAGCAGCCTTCTTAACAGAACCACTCTCTTCATTCTCAGGGCTGAGACAGACCCTTGCACACATGGATCACTGCAATGGGAGAATACAGGGATCAGCACTGTCTGTTAAAGCTAAAGGAATCCCCAAGATTTAGCCCTGTTTGTTACACTTGAACATTTTCCCAGTGCCTCTCCTTCCTTTGCTTGGAATCAAACACCAGCATTTCGTCAAGGAGTCCTGCAAGTGCTCTTGCTGAGTGAAGCCACATCGGGCCTTTCTTCCAGAAATTGATCAAGAAAACACGGATTGCCTGCCAAAACCCTTCTGCACCCTTCCAAATCAGTTCCCTACTGGAGCACAGCCCTCAGGCACAGCCCTGACTGCCCCTGTCCCAGCAGCTCAGAGCTGCATTGCACAGTGCTTGCTGTGTGCCAGACAGCAGAAAGCATCAGGGCCTGGTGCCCCGGAATATTTCTGCTGAGAGGAGAGAGATGTGCTAATAATGTCTTTCCAAATAATTGGCTGGGTGAAGGTATGGCTGTTAACAGCTTTGAAATGGCTCTTAATAATTGTCTCTACTAACTTTGGGCAGGGGTTTTGTTGCAGAGCTCAGACAGCTTGGCTCCTGAGAGAGACAAGGGTCTGCAGGAGCCTGAACTTGGGAACTTTGGGGTAAAGCAGGAGGGTCAAGGGGGGGAATGTGTGGAAGGCAGTTGGGGAAGGCTGTACCTTCCTGGAACCTCAGCCTGTGGGGAGAGGAAGGGGCAACATGTGGCAGGGAATTCAGGATAAAAGGAGGGAGCGTCTTTGGAAACCTCAAGGGAGAAAACCCTGTGGGCGTGTGCCCGGTGGACTCTCTGCCTTTATTCTAATAAAGTTGAAGGGACTCCTCTGTCCCCTTTTAGGACATAACCCTCTGGTGTTTGTGGAT
>JANPWX010019292.1:0-27908 GCA_024734555.1 Trochalopteron elliotii
ATAATAAACAACACGAGAAACCTGAAAACAAGGCCTTGAAGACTCTGTTTTTTCACGCGACGCGGCTCAGGGCTTTTAGAGGGCCAAGGACTCTTAACAGCCGGAATCTTGGGTGAGAAAACCAAACCCGAGATCCCTGAGTACAGCCAGATTGTGAGCCCTCTCTACCTGGTTACCTGTAAGAACGATTTCCACTGGGGCCCCGAACAGCAGCAAGCCTTTGCCCAGGTCAAGCAGGAGATTGCTCATGCAGTGGCCCTTGGCCCAGTCAGGACAGGACCAGATGTGAAGAACGTGCTCTACTCTGCAGCCGGGAGCCATGGTCTGTCCTGGAGCCTTTGGCAAAAAGTGCCTGGGGAGACTCGAGGCCGGCCACTAGGATTTTGGAGTCGAAGCTACAGAGGGGCTGAAGCCAGTTACACTCCAACTGAGAAGGAAATTTTAGCAGCCTATGAAGGAGTCCAAGCTGCCTCGGAGGTGATTGGCACAGAAGCACAACTCCTCCTGGCACCCCGACTACCAGTGCTGGGGTGGATGTTCAAAGGAAAGGTCCCCACCACCCACCATGCCACTGATGCCACATGGAGCATGGGTAAATTGAATCGTCCTGGGATTTTGGAAATAATTACAAATTGGCCTGAAGGTGAAAATTTTGGTCTCATAGATGAAGAACAAGAGCAAGTGACACGGGCTGAAGAGGCTCCACCATACAACCAAATGCCAGCAGAGGAGACACATTATGCTCTTTTCACTGACAGTTCCTGCCGCATTGTAGGGACAAAGCGGAAGTGGAAAGCAGCTGTGTGGAGCCCCACACGACAAGTCACTGAGGCCACTGAAGGAGATGGTGGATCGAGCCAACTTGCTGAACTAAGCTGTTCAATTGGCCCTGGACATTGCTGAGAAAGACAAATGGCCAAAACTCTACCTCTACACTGATTCATGGATGGTAGCCAATGCTCTGTGGGGATGGCTAGAGAGGTGGAAAGAGGCTAATTGGCAGCGTAGAGGAAAACCAATTTGGGCTGCTGAAGAGTGGAGAGACAGTGCTACCAGGGTAGGGAGACTACCTGTGAAAGTCCACCATGTAGATTCTCATATCCCCAAGAGTAGAGCTAATGAAGAGCATCAAAACAACAAGCAGGTAGATCGGGCTGCAAAGATAGAGGTGTCAAAGATAGACTTAGATTGGGAACACAAGGGAGAGTTGTTCCTAGACTGATGGGCCCATGATGCCTCAGGCCATCAGGGCAGAGACGCCACCTATAAGTGGGCACGAGACCGAGGGGTGGATCTAACCTTGGACAGTATTTCTCAGGTTATCCATGATTGTGAGACATGTGCTGCCATCAAACAGGCCAAGAGGGTGAAGCCCCTATGGTATGGTGGACGGTGGTGCAAATATAAGTATGGGGAGGCCTGGCAGATTGATTATATCACGTTACCCCAGACACGTCAAGGTAAGCGCTACGTGCTCACAATGGTGGAAGCCACCACGGGATGGCTGGAGACCTACCCTGTTCCTCATGCTACGGCCCGTAACACCATCCTGGGCCTTGAGAAGCAAGTCCTGTGGAGACATGGTACCCCTGAGAGGATTGAGTCAGACAACGGGACTCATTTCAAGAACAGCCTTATCAGCACATGGGCTAGGGAACACGGCATTGAGTGGGTGTACCATATTCCCTACCACACACCAGCTGCTGGGAAAGTGGAGAGGCACAATGCACTGTTAAAAACCCAGTTGAAAGCATTGGGTGGGGGATCTTTCAAAAACTGGGAGCAGCATTTGGCAAAGCCCCCTGGTTGGTCAACACCAGAGGCGCCACCAACCGAGCGGGCCCCTCCCAGGCTGACCCTCTGCATACAGTAGACGGAGATAAAGTCCCCGTGGTGCATATCAGAGGTTTGTTAGGGAAGACAGTGTGGATCAACCCTGCCTCGAGTACAGGCAAACCCATCCATGGGATTGTTTTTGCTCAGGGACCAGGTTGCACATGGTGGATAATGCAGAAAGATGGAACAACACGATGTGTACCTCAGGGAGATCTGATTGTTGGATGAGATACTACTGCCATTGTCTGTACATTAAACCATGCAGACATGAAATAGAAGGAAATGCGTAAGTGAGAGGGTATGTGTAAGTATTGAAGGTATGAGCAAGTGTTGAAGGTATGAATAAGTGGTGTTGAAGGTATGAGCAAGTGAAAGAGGGAGTTTTAGGTGAGCAAAATAAGAGAGTGGGGAATCCTGCAGCCCTGCGGCCTGGGGGCCCGGATTCAGTGGCTCAGTGTAGGATGTGACAGGGGCATGATGGGTATTGCTTGCATTCTTGTGAGGGGAAGAATGGAAGTTTTATGTGGATAAATGAATGATGTAGAATATATGTTGGTTTTGGTCGTATGTTGATGATATGGGATAAGGGGGGGAATGCCCTGGGGTGACATGATTGTATCCCAATTGTCTGGTTGGGTCTGGGAGCTGGGGGACGGGAGGGGAGAGGCGCGCAGTTTGTTTTTAGAAACTGTCCTCCGCCGACTGGCCTTGAGAGTCGAATTCAACACACACAGAGAGTTTTTTCAGTAGTTAGTTAGCTAGCCTAGATAGCAGCAGGAGGAGACGCTTTGCTTTCTTTTTTTTCCTTCTCCTCCTGTTTTTTTTCCTTTTTTCGTCTTTCCTTGGAACTGTTAAAAATCTCTCTGGACTGAGGACCCGGGGGTGCACTGTGGGGGGCTTGCATCTGGAACCCACCAAGATCTGCGCAGCAACGCTTCCCAGCACCGGAGGAACAGAGACAGAGCAATCACCTACAGGACGGACTTCTTTCCTAAATCTGTCATCTCTCCAGAGGGGCACGAAGTTCCTGTCATCGGGTATTGTTCAATTTATTGTGCCAGGGAGTGCTTTGCCTGTTTAATAAACAGGGTTCTTTCCACTTCTCTCTGAGAAGGTTTCTTTTTCCGAACCGGTTGGGGGGAGGGGAGGGAGTGCTTCTTAGGAGGTTTCCTCCCAGATTTACCCTAAACTACGACAGTATGCAATTTCAGACTAGAGGAAACAATTTGGCAGACAAAGAGGCAAAAAGAGCAGCATTGCTCACAGTAAGTACATCTGAGGTTGGGGAAGAGGGGACTCAAGAATATCCCCCAAATCCTTCCCAGAAGGAAATTGAAGGATTTGAGAAAATAGGAGGGAGACTGGAGGAAGGAAAATGGAAATTACCTGATGGAAGGGAACTGTTGCCAAAGGATTATGCTAGAAAAATTTTAAAGAGACTGAATCAGCAGACTCACTGGGGAACACAAGCTCTGGCAGAGCAATTTTTGAAATTTTTCGGATGCAAAGGAATATATGAATTGGCAAAACAAGAAGTGCATGGGTGCATGATCTGCCAGAGGATCAATCGAGCCAGATCCAGACAAACAACTTTAGGAGGATGTCCTGTCGCCTACTGTCTGTTTGAAAGGATCCAGGTGGACTTCACTGATTTGCCTAAGGTAGGAAGATATAAATTTCTATTGGTAATCGTGGACAAATTAACCCACTGGGTTGAAGCCTTCCCCAGGGCAAGGGCTACAGCCCAAATGGTGTCAAAGGTATTATTAGAAGAAATTATCCCTCGATATGGGATAGTGGATCACATAGATTCTGATCAAGGTACACATTTTACTTCCAAAATTATCAAACGAATAGCAGAAGCCTTAGGAATCCGATGGCAGTATCACACCCCATGGCACTCCCAAAGCTCGGGACAAGTAGAAAGAATGAATCAAACACTAAAGGCATAGTTGTCTAAATTAATGTTAGAGACAAAAATGTCTTGGGTAAAGTGCCTTCCTCTAGCTCTGTTGAACATAAGAACTATGCCTCATTCAGAAATTGGACTGTCACCATTCGAGATGCTGTATGGAATGCCCTACAAGCATGGAATGCCAGTGGGGCATCCACAAATAGAAGATGGCCAGATCCAACCATATCTAATAGCTATAAACAAGAATTTGCAGGACCTGCAAAAACGTGGACTGATTCCTCAGACCACCCCCTTGGGATTTGCTATTCACAAAATACATCCCAGAGATGAGGTTTTGATCAAAACATGGAGGGAAGTCCCTCTGACACCTCATTGGGAAGGGTCCCTTTGTTGTCCTTCTCACCACAGATACAGCCATCAGAACTGCAGAGAAAGGTTGGACCCACACGTCATGGGTAAAGAAAGTCAAGCCTCAAGACACTGCCTCGGAGTGGAGGGTGTCTTCATCTCCCGGAGACTTGAAGATCACATTACAGCGACACCATAAATGACCAAAGGGGATCAGATAAGTTGTTCTGAACCAGATTGTGAATGCTTTCCCTTTGTCCATTTTAAGTGTGTTTACTGTAAACAGATTTGGGTGGCTCATTGTTAGGGAGGATACTGACCAAGGGGCCTGTGTATTAAGTGTTTGGAGGAGGAACAAGAGGAGACGAGCCGTCTTTTAGTGCTTGCCACTGGTGTAGGATTGCTGGAATTAGATTCTCCAGAGTGGTACATAATATATAAAAAGGGGGTGAAAGGAAAATTGGACGCAATGGCAGAAGTCCTTGCAGTCGAGTGCCGAAGAACAAACAAGGTACCTTGCAGAACTGATACTATCAGATTGTCCAAGTGGGGTGTGTTTAAAAGGAGATTTGCCGTTCGGACTAACGAGACCCCTGAAGCATACCCCTGCTGCCGAGAAGATGGTTTACCCCGCCACTGGTTGCTACCCAGTGGGTGGAGGGAGAGGCAGAGGAGTATCCCAGTGGGGAATCCTGATGGTCCTGAGCCTAGTCGTGTGCCGAGCAAGCGGGTTGTATCCCGAGAATCCGCAGAGGCAGACCCCCACGAATGAATGTGAACAGTGCCTGCAGACCGCACTGAAAGGGCAAGCTGCCACGAGGATCGTGAAGTATCAGACACAGTACGATTGCCGAGAGGGTAAGCAAAAGGGGTATTGTTCCTTCAATGGCACTCGATACAAAATGTGTGAATTAGAAAAAGGGGTGTGCTGTCCTGGGTTGTAGTATAAGATATGCACAAAGTATTCTATCACCACCTTCATGAACTGTTGAAACCAATTGTCAAAGCAGTGTTCTTCCAGGTTCCCCCTCCCTCTTCTGTTAAGGTGTCTTCTGTTAAGGTGTCCTCTGTTAAGGTGTCTTTTTGTTAATGGGTCTTCTGTTAATGGCCTGCTGCATGACTCATAGATAACTCCCCCCGGGAGTTATCTCTCTTTAATGGGCCATCAAGGACCCCCTGTATGACTCATTATCCCATTGTGAGATGGTCCGCCCAGGGGGAGGAGCCAAGCATTCTCACCTAGATATAATCTGGGATTTGGGACAATACGGGGGACCTTACCCACTGGATTCCCAGAGGATCAGAGCTACCAGACCTTTCTACGGGATCAATGCTTCCATCATTCCGCTCAGGTTGTATTCTGACTCTGTCAGTGGTTTTTTTGTATTATTGCATTTATTTTATTTTATCCTTTTTTCTTCTTCCTATTAAATTGTATTTCTGACTTGGAGCCTCTCACTCATTTTGCTTTCAAACCATGACATGTGCGAATTGGAAAAAGTGGTGGTGTGCCACAACCCGAGGGCAATCCCTAAGGACGGGCAGTCTGAAATTGTACTGAAAGAAAAGGAAGCCTCCATTCATGAAATACACAAGCGAGAGGTAGGTGGGATGCTGACCATCCCTGTGTGTAACCAGTGTAACTGAACTGTATGGGTAGGTGGGAGAAAGAAATCTACCTTTTTGGCTTATTACCAAGTGTCAATTACAAGCCTAGGGACCAGAAAGGTATTAGAACCTCAAAGAAACCTAGGGAACAGAAATACAGCAAGGACTCTATTCCAATAGACATTAGGAATTCAAGGGGCAACATGGCTACTCTATCCCCACACAAAAACAACCAAAATGCACTCAATAATCAATACAAGTTTTTTCCACTCTCTCGAGCCCCACGTTGGGCACCAAATTTACTGTATGTCCTGGTTTAGGGCAAATTTGGGAGGAAATCTCCGAATGGGGTTCCTCTGAAAAGCAAATCCAAACAGCCCCTCCCCCCAGCCGGTCCGGGGAAATAATTCCCTCAGAGATAGAGTGGAAAAAAAAAAAGCCTTATTTATTTAACAAACAAAATGCCCACAAGCATAAAGAATGAATAATAATAATAATAATAATATGAAACAATAAAACCTCTCGCTGCTCCGAAGAGAGATGGCAAAACTGAGAGTCCGTGTCAGGAGTCTGTTTATCAGTCCCTTCAGTGCTGAAAAATGCCGAGTCCCGGCCCGGTGGGCCACGGGTGCAAGATCCCGGTGCTCCTCTGGGTTTTTCAGTCCTGAGCAGATTTAAACAGTCCCAAAGAAAAATAAAATAATAAGAAAAAAAACAGTCCAGGAAAGCTTCTTTGCCTCAGCTAGCTAGACTAACAAGAGGAGAAAAAAACTCTCTCTGGCTGCCCTTCGTGTATCCGACGAAGGAAAAAAAAAAAAAGAAACCACACAGTCCCAAGGACGAGAGCAGATTCCGAGGAGTGAGTTTGTTTCTCAAAACAAACTGCGCGCTTCTTCTTTCCCTGCTCACTCTCAGAACCAGTCTTAAAGGTACAGAACACAGAACAGACGATTTGGGGATACATAGTCACCCTAGGACACCAAGTTAATAGGTTATGCTATGATAAAAATAAATTAGAAATGTGTACTATGGGTGGAAAATGTACTGGGTGGGAAAGAACTTAAAACATGAAGGTAAAACCTTTCTAGGTAATGAACCCATAGTACTGGATCTCCTCAGGGGTGATGATGATAGAATATGTTTACAATTTGATGAAACTTTTTGCTTCTCAAGGAATGAGGAGGGGCTCAACCCAGAAAGCAAAGTGCAAATGTTAACACAAGAACTGAAGAGGCAAGAATCAGAGGCAAGGAAAAGAAGAATGGAACAAGAAAGGCTAAAAACTTTAAGTGAACACTATGAGCAATTAGAAAAACAGTACAATGACTGGGGACTACCTGCTCAAAATCAGAATCTGTTTATAGATTTGATGCAGGAAATCACCACAGAATTGGGGTTGTCTAATTACTAGATCTGTGGAGGATTGAAATCAGCAGAAAGATGGACCTGGAAAGGTGAGAGCTTAACTCAGGAACAACTTTTAAAATGGGATAACACTCAAATTTCAAAAATTATCCAGAGACCCGAAGGGTGGATATTGGATAAAAGAAGCATTGGAACTGTATGCATTAGCAGGGAAGGCAGAGAATACACAGAATTGGTAGGTTATACCCCCTGCATATCCACCCTGACAGTGAACTCAAATAACAAATCTAAAACTTGGCAACCTGAACCCCCAGCGGGGTTTTGGAGTCAAGAGAAAAAGGATAATTGTGAATGGTTTGAATCAATTGAATTATGCTGGCACAAAAGTTCCCTAGCTAACCCTTACCAGTCTTTAGAGGGCCTGCTAGAGTACTGGAAAGAGCCTGAAAAGGTGAATGTGAAGTGGAAGGCTCCTGATGGCATTTACTGGGTATGTGGAAAGAAAGCTTACAGTGAATTGCCCCGAAAATGGAGGGGATCCTGTACGCTGAGAATGATTAGGCCCTTCTTTTTCACTTTACCCAGACCAGAAAGCAATTTGTTAGGGACTCCCTTGTATGAAACCTTGGATAGGCAGAAAAGAGATTTGAAAAAGGAATTACCCATGGCTAGGGGAAGCCAGAAATGGGGAAATGAAGAATGGCCTGCCGAAAGAATTATAGAATATTATGGCCCTGCAACCTGGGCCAATGATGGAAGTTGGGGGTATTGAACCCCCATCTATCTTTTAAATAGATTGATAAGGCTGAAAGCTGTGGTTGAAATCGTTTCCAACTACGCCTCAGATGCTTTAGAGTTACTGGCCAAACTACACTCCCAGATGAGGGCTTTTGTGTACCAAAACCGACTAGCCCTAGATTACCTATTGGCAAAAGAAGGGGGAGTCTGTGGCAAATTTAATGAGTCAGAATGTTGCATAGAAATAGATGATTATGGAGAGACAATCAGGGGTTTAGCAGCCGAAATCAAAAGGTGGCCCATGTGCCTGTCCAAAAGTGGAACTCTATCCTCCAAGACTCTTGGTGGGACCAATTATTCGGACAGGGAGCCTGGTGGAAAAAGATAGCATTCTTTATCTTATGTTCTGTGGCTGGAATCATGTTTTTACCTTGCTTAATTCCTTGTCTCATCCGATTAATCCACTCTGTGGTACGGGGCATGCAGATTGCAGCTCTGCCCACTGACCCTGAACTCGCTGGGGGAAAAACTGGCCAGTTTTCTAAAGTATCTAGGATAATGAAATTGGAGGAAACAAGCAGAGCAGTAGAAGCCCTGGAAAAATTCGAAAAAAAGGTGAAAGAAGAAGACATATCTTACCAAAAATACTGTGAAATAACTCAGGAGGAGTGGGATGATTATGACCTTTCTGAGGATGACTGGTAAAAAAGAAATAAACATTACTACCAGGTGACATTGGGAAAAGGGAAAAATCTCAGTAGAATGTAGAAAACAAAGTAGTTTGCTAAGAAGTAGTGTTAGATAAACACGAATTTAATGTGTTTATGAAAAAGGTGGGGGACTGTGGTACATGTAGTAAATAAATTTGTGTATTAAATATATATTGTATGTTATAACCTTGGAATTGTCTTGTAAGTTCTGGTTCCCAAAAGCTGCAAAAAGGCGTCTCCGAATGTCGAGGCCTATTTTGCAACTGTGAGATAGCAGGGCAAAACCAAAGTTTGCAACAGAAAGGAGAAGGCTGAGCAGGAGATGACTCATCCATCAGGGACGGACTCTGTACTTCGCGGTCAATCAGTGCCTGATACCAATCTAGGTGGAGGAACCTGGAGATTGAGCCAATCACCATTCCAATGCCCGGTTCCAGGAACCCCTTTCAGACCCTGCACACTGCCAGGAAATCTGTCCAAAACCAAACCACGAAAGAAAGAAACACATGAATATGCAGACTGGACAGGGACACACAATGGACTTGCCTTTGGGCAGAAAAACTGTATAAATTCTGGACTCCAAAACCCAGCATTTGTGGACAAGGTGGAACGGCACCCTTGCTGCTGGACCTCTGTTCACCCAGCATTCGATCGATGTTGCTCAATTTTATTGTGGCTGTCTCAGATTGATTTTGGAAATGGAAAAATAAAATCTTTGATACCAAATTGGCTGAAAATCATTTATAACACAGATACACAAGAAAACACACTACATGTGAAAAACGCGTTTTTTTTGTTTTTTTTTTTTTGATAAATTTTAAGAAATAGGTTTAATAAAAAAATAAGACATTTAGGAGACAGAAAAAGCAAAGTACGGCTAGGCTGGGTGACTTGGCATTCAGCCAAGTACACGGCCTGCTATTTCAGATGCCTTCTTTAAATACTCTTTCTATTGCATCAGTCTGTTGCATATTCAAACTTTTCTACAAACTAGTTTCTATTTTCCAGGAACTGTTTAGCATGGTCCCTCCTTGGGTCTGCCTTTTTAGAGCATGCGTGTTTTTTGGCTGTGTCTTCTTTATTACTTCCAGCTTGGGCTTTGGTCTATATTTTCTACAGACGGTCGGTGTTGATAGTTGGCATGCTAGCAGTAGGGTCTGCATCATATGTTCGCTGGATGTTATCCTAACCAAACAGGCTGTTCATCTACAAGCACAACTCCATATCAGCCATCCCATTACCATGTCCAAGCCCCACTAATAGAAATAAAAACTATACTCTTACAGCAAAGTTATAATACATATAGCATTCACTTGAATATTTGCGAGAAGCCAACTTTATAATATATATTTATAACACACTATATTAATACAACATAACTTTCTAATATAACACATATTGTATTCTTCAATATTTGTGAAAAGCCAATCATATAATATGTATTTATAACACTACACAACAAAAAGAGCTGCCTTTATGTTACCTACTGTGGAGTCCTGGGACCAAGGCTCCTTACCATTCAGGCCGTTGCAGGGGAATTCTTAGGGTTGTGAATCTGAAGTGTTATGTAAAAAAAGGTTAACCACAAGTAACATTGTAACAAGATGTGCAGATAAAGCAAGCAAGATAGCAAAGAAAGCAAGATGGCAGGGCAAATGAGATAACAAACACCATCAAGAGCAAGATAGCAAGTTTTGATGGAACTTACAAACTTCAAAATTAACTAAAAACAAGTTAGACTGAAAAACAAGAAACACCAGGCATGTGCTGAAGATAGAGGTAAAAAGTTCAAATGTGAGGAAGACTACAGAAGCCTTCATCAAAAGACCACCAGAAGACTGACGACCACCACAGAAGGAAGTGACACATGCACAAAAGCAACAAACTATTGTAAAACCATGACACAGCTTTATCCAAAAACGAGTATGCTAATGATATGTTGTAATTGTGACATTGCATGGAAGGACTTTTAAAATGTAACTGAAGGCTAAAGAAGATTGAGTGAGTTTTTGGCAGGGAGATCCCCCTCACTCCCAGACCTGAATAAACAAATACCTGCTCTGTAGCTGTCTGACTATAGAGTTTTATTTTCTTGCCCAATTTTGGATTTCAGTCTGGCAAGCCAGGCAGGAGAGAGTTCTCTGCCCGGCTGCAAGGTACGCTGGAGCTACAGACTCCCTTGGCGCACCTCGAGAATTTCTCAGAGGGAGTCTGCACTTCACTGGCTCTCTGCGGGGGTAGACAAGGACCGACTGCAGGAAATTTAAAGTATTTGTTGATTGTTTTGAATTTTCTTTCAGGTCTTGGTTAATTAACTCCCATAAGATGTGTGTGATGACTCATGCTGGATGCTGTATCAGGGGCGAAATTCCCAACGTTGATACATAAGGGGTTAGAGTCCTCTAAAAGGAAGTCTGATGACTTTAAGTATTGGCCTAGGTCTTGGAATTTTGGGTTTGATTGTTGTATGTGTCATTTTGTGTCTTCTATATAAGACTAGTGTTTCTTGTCTGTGTGTCTGTTAATAAGTTTTCCCTTCTTGCCTGTGTGTCTGTTAAAAGGTTTTTGGCTTGTGCCACATTGTACTCTGTTATTTTGTCTGTTGTGCGGATCAGGACAGTGTAGACTGTGCAGGAGTGGACCGTGTAATTCTTTCATGTTAATTGCTTGTCAGCATTGTAAACCTGAATACTAGTGCAGGTCGAAACTAAGATTCCCAATTTGTGGTTGGTGCAGTATCCGGGTAATAAGAGTAAAGAAAGGAACACAAGTGATAATTTTTGCTGTAAAGTGCAGGCATCTGGATAGCACCAGGAATGGGTAGCACCAACAGTAAGGAGATTATCAAAAAGAGCCCATTGGGCTGTGTTTTGGCTCATTGGAAGAATTTAGGAGGGATCCCTGGAGGCAATTTAAAGAAAAGTGATTTAATTAAATATTGTAGTCAATGGTGGCCACTATATAAATTAGAAAATGTGGGAAAATGGCCTGTAAACAGAACCTTGCAATATAATACTCTATTGGAGTTAATGTTGTTTTTAAGAAGAGAGGGCAAATGAAATGAGGTTATTTACCTGGATATGTTTTTCACTCTGAGAAACAAGCCTGAGTGGCAGAGAGGGTGTGGTATTAATTTGGCAGTTGTGAGTCATTCAGGAACGAGGAGTGGAGCTTCCTTAGTTGCTGAGTGACTGATTATAAGAGGTCTCTAGGGAGCGCAGTGGGCAAACAGGGGCGTGGCACGTCTCTGGGGCGTGACCACAGCAGTTCGCACAGGCAGGGCAAGCAGGCAGGGTTGCAAGTTCTCTTGCTAATAAGGTGTGCTGTGTGTTGTTTGAGGTGTTTCTGCTGGCTGGTTGGTCTTGGGGTTTCTGTTAGTAATGGTTTCAACACGGTCCAAAACTGTGGTTGGTACAAGTGTATGTGACCAAGTGGAGCTCTCCAAAAAGGATGCATCTGTACAGACCCATTCCTGTGCAGACTGTTTGAGCTTATCAGTTGTGTCAGGGGATGTTGTGAAGGAGGCCTGCCTACGGTGTGAACAGGAGAACGACCTCCTTTCACTGGTGGCCGAACTTAGGGAGGAAGTTGAAAGATTAAGCAGTATCAGGGAAAGTGAAATTGTTGCGGTGCATGATTGAGGTTTTTCAGAGTTGTATATGTATTTTGTCTACTTGTTTGTATTGGTATGTCCCTTTGAGCCCCCCCCCGTTCCCAATTCCATGTGGTATCACCCTCATGGAACCACCCCCTTCCTTTCCCCCCATTGGCCCGAAGTTCCCTCCTGCCCAGGCTGCGCCCTGGGTACTTAAGGAGAGAACAGAGGCCCAAATCTTGCTCTGGCACGTGGATCTCCACAGGAATAAACCTTCCCAACCCACGCCCAGGGTCCTCTCTTCCTTCCAAGCCTGACACCACACTACAAACTGAGACTGAGACCCACAAACTGTCGGTTTATGCTGGTATCTACTGCTTAGCCAGTAAGCAGCCCAGAAACCAGCTCAGGAAATAGATTAGTGGAGTTCAGCCCTTCCATATTTAAGGGAGGCCCACCAAGATTCAGAGGACTCCTATGCCTCCCACTGTCAGGCAATAGAAGGGCACCTGGTAGACGAAGGGGAGTGAAAATGGGTCTCTGCTTGAGGAGGTAATAATAAAAATTCCCCCCGACCCCCATCCCCTAGCCAGGTGCACTTCATAATAGGTATGAGCCCCTGGATCTAGAGAGTCAGCCAGATGATTTAGAAGAAAATTATCTGCCCAGTGAGCCTCCCAATTATGATTCATCCGTAAGATGGATCACCACCTCTAACACCAAGAAAGAAAAGAAGGGTAATCGTAGTGGGTGACTCCCTTCTGAGGGGAACAGAGGGCCCCATATGTCACCCGGACCCATCCCACAGAGAGGTCTGCTGCCTCCCTAGGGCCTGGGTATAAAATATCACTGAGAGACTTCCTGGGCTGATTCAGCCCTCTGATTATTATCCACTGCTGATACTCCAGGCTGGCAGTGATGAGATTGGAAAGAGGAGTGTCAGGGCAATTAAAAGGGACTTTAGGGCACTGGGTCAAGTGGTTGATAGGACAGGGGCCCAGGTAGTCTTTTCCTCAGACCCTTTGGTGCCTGAGAAAAACGGTGAAAGGAATAGGAGAACTCACATTATCAACAAGTGGCTCAAGGGTTGGTGTCATTGGCAGAATTTTGGGTTCTTTGATCATGGGGCAACTTTTATGGCACCTGGCCTGCTAGAACCAGACGGGCTCCATCTCTCTGTTAAGATCAGAAGGTTTTTAGCTCATGAACTAGCAGACCTCGTTGAGAGGACTTTAAACTAGGTTTGAAGGGGGAAGGGAATGCAGCTGGGCTGTCTGGAAGCAGGCCCAAGGGTGCTAAGCCTGAGTTAGGGGTGAAGTCAGTAGCCCAGCTGAGGTGCATGTATACCAATGCACACAGCATGGGTAACAAACAGGAAGAGCTGGAGGCCATGGTGCAACAGCAAAGCTATGATGTAGTCACGATCACGGAAACGTGGTGGGATGACTCACATAGCTGGAGCACTGCACTGGATAGCTACAAGCTCTTCAGGAGAGACAGGAAAGGGAGAAGAGGTGGACAGGTGGCCCTTTATTTTAAGAAGGCTTTTGATGCCATAGATATTGAAACTAATGAAGATGGAGTTGAATGCCTATGGGTAAGAGTTAAGGGGAAGGCCAACAAGGCTGACATCCTACTGGGAGTCTGTTATCGTCCGCCCAACCAGGAGGAAGAGGTGGACAACTTATTCTATAAGCAGCTGGAGAACGTTTCAGGATCATCAGCCCTTGTTCTTGTAGGTGACTTCAACCTACCAGACATCTGCTGGGAACTTAATACAGCAGAAAAGAGGCAGTCCAGGAAATTTTTAGAGTGCTTGAAGGACAACTTTTTGTCGCAGCTGGTGGGTGAGCCCACCAGGGGAAGGACTATGTAAGACCTGTTGTTTGCAAATAGAGATGGGCTGGTGGGAGATGTGGTGGTTGGAGGCCGATTGGGGCAGAGTGATCATGAAATTATAGAGTTCTCGATATTTGGTGAAATCAGGAGGAACACCAATAAGACTCTTACACTGGACTTCCAGAGGGCAGACTTTGGCCTATTTAGGAGACTTATTCAGAGAGTTCATTGGGAAGCAGCCCTTAAAAACAAAGGAGTTCAGGAAACCTGGGTGTGCTTCAAAACAAAAATTTTGAGGGCACAGGAACAGACTGTCCCTGTGTGCCGAAAGACAAGTTGATGAGGCAAACGTCCAGCCTGGATGGGCAAGGAGGTTTCAGAGGAACTTAGGAATAAAAAGAGGATGTATCATCTTTGGAAGGAGGGTCAGGTCTCTCAGGAAGTATTTAAGGGGGCTACTAGAGCATGTAGGAATAAAATTAGGGAGGCGAAAGCTCAGTTTGACCTTAAAATGGTGACGTCTGTAAAGGATAATAAAAAATGTTTTTACAAATATATCAATGGTAAAAGGAAGGGTAAGACCAGCCTTTGTTCTTTATTAGATGTGGGAGGGAACTTAGTAACTTCAGATGAGGAGAAGGCAGAAGTGCTTAACGCCTTCTTTGCCTCAGTTTTTAGTGGAAAGACGACTTGCCTTCAGGACAACTGTCCTCTTGGGTTGGTTGATGGTGTCAGGGAGTAGAATGGTCCTCCCTTGTTATCCAAGAGGAGGCAGTCAGAAAACTGCTGAGATGCTTGGATATTCATAAATCTATGGGCCCAGATGGGATCCATCCCAGGGTGATGAGGGAGCTGGCAGATGAGCTTGCGAAGCTGCTCTCCATCATTTACAATCAGTCATGGCTCACTGGTGAGGTTCCAGATGACTGGAAGCTGGCCAATGTGACACCCATTCACAAAAAGGGTGGGAAGGAGGATCCTGGTAAGGTAATGGAACAGTTTATATTGAGTGTCATCATGGAACACTTACAGGATGGCCAGGGTATCAGACCCAGCCAGCATGGGTTTAGGAGGGGTAGGTCATGTTTGACCAACCTGATTTCCTTTTATGACCAAGTGACCCGCCTGGTGGATGCAGGAAAGGCTGTGGATGTTGTGTACCTGGACTTCAGCAAGCCCTTTGGCACTCTCGCACAGCACACTCCTGGAAAAACTGGCAGCCCACAGCTTGGACAGGAGCACTCTTTGCTGGGTTAAGAACTGGCTGCATGGCCGGGCCCAGAGTGGTGGTGAAAGGTGCTGCATCCAGCTGGCGGCCAGTCACCAGTGGTGTTCCTCAGGGATCTGTGCTGGGGCCTGTTCTGTTCAATATCTTTACTGATGACATGGATCAGGGTACTGAGTCTTTCATTAGTAAATTTGCAGACGACACTAAGCTGGGAGCGTGTGTCGATCTGTTGGAAGATAGGATGGCTCTGCAGAGAGATCTGGAACAGTTGGATGGATGGGCAGAGTCTAACAAGATGAAGTTTAATCAGTCCAAGTGCCCAGTCCTGCACTTTGGCCACAATAACCCCTGCAGCATTATAGGCTGGGGACGGTGTGGCTGGACAGTGCCCAGGAGGAAAGGGACCTGGGGGTACTGGTTGACAGCCAACTGAACATGAGTCAGCAGTGTGCCCAGGTGGCCAAGAGGGCCAATGGCATCCTGGACTGGATCAGGAATAGTGTGGCTGGCAGGAGCAGGGAGGTCATTCTTCCCCTGTACTCGGCACTGATGAGGCCACACCTTGAGCGCTGTGTCCAGTTCTGGGCCCCTCAGTTTAGAAAGGACATTGAGATGCTTAAGCACATCCAGAGGAGGGCAACAAGGCTGGTGAAGGACTTGGAAAACAAGCCATATGAAGAACAACTGAGGGAGCTGGGGTTGTTTAGCGTGGAGCAAAGGAGACTCAGAGGTGACCTTATCACTCTACAACTTCCTGAAGGGTGGTTGTAGACACGTGGGGGTTGGTCTTTTTCTCCAGGCAGCAACTGACAGAACGAGAGGACACAGTCTCAGGCTGTGTCAAGGGAAATATAGGTTGGATATTAGGAAAATGTTTTTCACGGAAAGAGTGATAAAGTACTGGAATTATCTGCCTGGGGAGGTGATGGAGTCACCATCCCTGGACGTGTTTAAAAAAAGATTGGATGTGGCACTAGATGTCATGATCTAGTTGAGATGTTAGGGCATGGGTTGGACTCGATGATCATGAAGGTCTCTTCCAACCTACATATTCTGTGATTCTGTGATTAATTTGCCACCACAATTTCCCTTAGTTCTGGCCCTAGAAAAAGACAGAGGTAAAAGAAAAATGAGAAGGTGTTGTTCTGCATGTAGTATAGCTCAGAGATGTCTTAAACTGAGAGATAGAGAAGATAGTTGTTGCTTTGATTTTTCAGCCTTCTGATGTTTTACATTTTTCTACTGGAGCTTTCTCACGAATTGTAAGATAAACAAAGAGTGATGTTTTGTAAATACATTCCTTCCAGGGGGAAGGACAAATTGATGGACTGCTGGTTTGACCAGTGGGGTCTGAGGGGTGTCAACCTCGTCCCCCCAATTGCTGGTCAAAGTCCAAACTCTATTTAAACCCTGAATCTAAAAATAAAGTTCTTCTTTTTCTCGCTCTCAACTTGATGAGTGAGTGTAGTTCTTTTTGTGTCCTCTTGCGACAGATAGTGAGGTTGATCTTTTAGAATGACAATCTGATCTCCTCAGGAGAGTCCCCGGGGCCCCTCAATTATCACCTAGTGGTAGTAGAATAGAAAGTGAGAAAGGAGATGACTCACACAACCCAGATGAGGGAACCAGCTCAGGGACTCCAGTAACAGCTCGCACTAGAAGCAAGACTAAAAATGTTTTACCAGTTATTGCTCCATTGAGACAAGTGATAGGTCCCGAGGGAAATGCCATAAGAGTAAAAGTACATTTTTCCACTGGATGTGGCACTCGGTGCCATGGTTTAGTTGAGGTGTTAGGGCATGGGTTGGACTCGATGATCTTGAAGGTCTCTTCCAACCTAGTCATTCTGTGAATTCTGTGAATTCTGTGAAATACTGTTATGTAAACTACTGTGTAAGATGCTAGATTACAAACTGGATAAAAATTAAAGAAAAGAGTACAATAAAAAAAGAAAGATTTTGTGTCTGGTAACACAATATCAAAGATACATATATATGTAAGTGGCAGTTTAGTGTAGTATTTTGAATAAAGGGGATTATAAAGACACAGTAGAGAAAAGGTCAAAAGACACCTCATACATTTGAGGCAATTTCATAGATTATCCCTTCTCCTATCACAACAAGCTCTTGCAAAAAGTCTCCAGCTTTCTTGTAAGCTCCCTTTAGGTACTGGAGGGCTGCAGTAAAGTGTTCCCAAAGTCTTTTCTTCTCCAGGCTGAACAATCCCACTCTTTCAGCCTGTCCTCCAGGAGAGATGCTCCATCCCTCTGATCATTTTTGTGGCCTCTTCTGGACTTGCTCCAACAGGTCCATGTCCTTCCTGTGCTGGGACCCCAGAGCTGGATGCAGCACTGCAGATGGGGTGTCACCAGAGCAGAGCAGAGGGGCAGAATCCCCTCCCTGGCCCTGCTGCCCACACTGCTTTGGATGCAGCTCAGGACACGTTTGGCTTTCTGGGCTGTGAGTGCACATGGCTGGGTCATGTCCAGCCTCTCATCCACCAGTATCCCCAAGTGCTTCTCAGGGCTACTCAATTCATTCTTCACAGAGCCTGTATTTGTGCTTGGCATTGCCCTAACCCATGCCTAAGACCTGCCCCCTCATTAACAGCAGTCTGTGTCCTTTAAATTGCCCTAGGTTGAGACAGGCCATTTTCTTCTTCCAAAAGGGCAAACCTCCCTTCTCTTAGCCTGCTGTCTATTTGTTGTAATGTCTTTTATGTAATTGGTGTGAAGAGTTTCACTTATATATAACTAAACTTACTAAAACCAAACAAATTTCTTTACCGCTGCTTGCCTTTATAGCTGAAAGATCTGGAATTACAGTGATTTAATGAAAATTACCAAATGGATAGTGGTCTGCTAAGGAAGACCTTGCCTTACATTTCAGAACTCATTCTACCATGCATGCTGTGGTAGCTCTGTTGAAAAATATTTCCATGTCTGTCATGGACCTCAAAACAAGGACTGGGGCAGCAAAGTGCTTCCCACTGTAAGGAAATACAAGTTTGTGACCAGCTGAAGAACATACATAATCTGCAGGACTTGATGAGATGCTCCTCAGAGTACTGAGAGAGCTGGCCAGTTGTGCCAGTCAGGTGAAGTACCTGGTGGATGGAAAAAGGTCCCCACTGACCAATGTAGTGGCCTTTTACAAGGGAGTGACTACATGAGTGGATAAGGGAAGAGCTACAGATGTCATTTTTCTGGACCCTGTAAAGCCTTTGGCATGGTCCCTTACAACATCTTTCTTGCTAAATTGGAGAGAGATGGATTTGAGTGGTGCACTGTTCAGAGGATAAGGAATTGGTTGGAAGGTCACATCCAGAGGGGAGTGGTCAATGGCTCAGAGTTCCCATGGACATCAGTGACAAGTGTTGCCCTCAGGATCCATATTGGCACCACTGTTATTTAATGTCTTCAACAATGACATAGACAAAGAGATTGAATGCACCCTCAGCAGATTTGCAGCTGACCCCAAGCTGAGAGGTGCAGTTGACACACCTGAAGGATGGGATGCCATCCAGAGGGTCCTGGACAATCTGGAAAAATGGACCCATGTAGACATCAGAAGGTCCAACAAGGCCAATTATAAGGTGCTGCACCTGGGTTATGGCAACCCCGGTATCAATACAGGCTGGGGAATGAAGGGACTGAGAGCAGCCAGCAGAAAAGGCATTACTGATTAAATCAGCTAAAGCAAATGTGCAGGGACAAATTGCTAATAGAGTCCTACGGGGTAATGTGGGTATGCTATTCCCTACCACAAATCCTCTGTGGGATCTGAACAATCCAGGTGAATATGCCTTGCTAACCAGATACCAGGCATTAGTCAAATTTGAATTAAAGAATGCCATTCCAAAAGCAGGAAATTGGGCGTTAATGTATAAAGTTAAACAGGGACAGCAGGAGTCTCCTACTGACTTTGTAGATAGGCTCTGAGCAGCAATGCAAAAGTTCACAATCCTTGATCCTGCTCCACAAATGGGGAAGCAGCATTTGGTCTCCTTGATGCTAGGACAGTCCAGCCCAGACGTCAGACAGAAACTACAGAAATTAAAAGAGCCAGATAATAGAAATTTAGAAGCATTAATGGGAAAAGCCTGGAGGGTATATAACAACTGAGACAAGCAAGAGAAGAAAAACCTCACTGGAGACCATAGTGGCTGCTTTAGAGCAACATCAAAGAGGAGAACATGGCTGGGGATGAGGTGGAGGCAAAGGTGGAAATAGTAGAGGCAGCTCAAATCCATCCCAAGGGAGTTTAGGGCCAAATCAGTGTGCTTACTGTAAGGAAGAAGGGCATTAGAAATGCCAGTGCCCAGAGTTACTGAACACTACACAGGAAACTCTTGTTGCAGCAATAGATAACAGTGAGTGACAGGGACCGTCAGATCTTTCCCTAGCAGACCTTCCGGTTAAGATACAGCTAGGGAATGATAAAGAAGTAGAATTCTTAATAGATACAGGGGCCACATTTTCAGTTTTAAATCAAGCTTTAATGCCTAAAAGTGAAAAACATATCCAGGTAATGGGAGCCACAGGCCAACCAGAGAATGCCTTTTTCTTAAAACTGTTAGAATAAAAAATTAGGAAAAGGATGGGAATGCATAAATTCCTCTATCTGTCAAATTTGTCTAAACCCCTATTAGGCAGGGATCTCCTTGAAAATTTAGAGGCAACAATTGTGTTTAGAGAGGGAAAAATTAAATTTAAACTACCTGAAGGCAAATTGATTTTAGCATTAGGATTGGCAATTGATACAGGACCAGCAAACAAGAGTAACTATTTGGAGCAAATAATGAATCAGGTATACCCAGTAGTATAGAATACCAATGCTCCTGGGAGATCAAAATTGGCTGACCCTATTAAGATTGAATTACAGACAGGAGCCAAGTCAGTGGTTAGGAGACAATATCCTTTGAGAATAGAGGACAGAAAAGGGATCGAACCAATTATTAGCAAATTTTTGTCACTAGGATTATTGAAAGAATGTGAATCTGAATTTAATACTCCTATATTACCAGTGAAAAAACCTAATGGCACTTATAAATTAGTGCAAGATTTGCGAGCCGTCAGTGGGATTGCTAACTTCCCAGCTCCGGAATTTCAGCCCCGGGTTGGCTTGTGAATGGAGTCCAAAAACTGAGTCTTTCCGTATTTAAACGAACTCAAAACTGCATTGAAGCGACTGCATTCAAGTGAAAACCGTATTTAAACAAAACCGCATCAAAGCATGGGTCCCGGTTCAGGCGCCAGATAAAGCGAGGGAACCCAAAAATAATGGGAAGTTGGACGAGAGCAAAACGCAGATCCGACTAATATGGTTAATGCTACGTTCTCCGTTTATTTCATCTAAAATGGCAGGTTATATACACTTCTACACAGTTTACAAATACAGGTGCACTCTCATTGGCATACAGCACAGGGAAAAATGCAAACACACATTGTTTAACTTATTTTTAAGGTGGCTAAAGTGTTCACACTAATTACTGTACTTATTAACTGCTAGAAGACCCACTGTTCCTTGTTAACACTTTAAGCTCTAATTCTAGCTGCACCACAAACCTGGCAGAGAATTTCTATCTGCGCAAGAGGCTGTACAGGCCTCAAAGATGAGGCCCAGGCTGGGGTAGTTCAACTATACTCCAAATACAAGTCATGTCCTCTTTCTCTAAGAAATTCTGCTACAGCTATTGAAGAGTGCCTTGTATAGACAATAAGTCTGTTGAATTTTCTTGGACTAAATGGTTATGGAGTGTCTGTCATGATCTGCTAATGCAAGCAGAGGTTGTGATAGTTCTTTTACTGATCTCAGAGTGCAAAAACAACACAGAGGGGATTTCAGTATTAATCAAAACGAATGCACTTTTATGGAGTGCCAACAGAAAATATGATAGAAGGATTTGAAAAGAAATAAAGGATAGATAGAAAAGAGAAAGAGGGGGTGGGTAATAGCTACCAACAGAGAGACGAAATCCTCGTGGTCCGGCCAATAAATCCATCTTCTTCTGTGGGGAGATCTCAAATTTTGGTTAACCTAGGGAGTATTTTTATAGTCTTTTCCAAAGCAACAGGCAGTTGGCCAAAAGGTGGGGAGATCGATACTATATGTTCGTTTTGAGGGAACAAAAACAGGTACAGAAACAGACTGGTCCGGCAGCAAGTACAGTCAATTCACCATGACTTGCCCATTGTTTCTGCTCAGGTTCCGATGGGAATGCATGCCAGTTTTTTCCAGCGAACACACCTGCAGGCAACACTTGGCAGACTTCCCACCTCAGCCAGGCCAGAACTCCTGTGTTGGGGTTTTAGAGTCCTTTAGGGGTTTCAGTCTCCGTCCTTGACGATGGTCGTGAGGCAGATGAGGGATCTTCGGACCGTCTCTTACAGTGTCTCAACAGAAAGCTCAGCTGGTACAACACCAGGTGATCTGTCTCAGATATGAAGACTGGAGGACAACGATCCCTGGGAACTGCACAAAAGGAGGCAATCTGCCAAACACCTAGGCCATAAACTGTAAGAGAACTCTACACTTTTCTTGGAATGACAGGTTGGTGCCGGTTGTGGATATACAACTACGGACTGATTGTGAAACCTTTATATGAGCTAGTGAAAGTTTCTAAAAATATTGTGGTGTGGACTCCTGAGACAAATCACGCCTTTGAAGAGTTAAAGTGTGAGCTCATGAGAGCCCCGGCCTTGGGACTTCCTGACATGAGTAAACTGTTTTGGTTATTCTCACATGAGAGACAAGGAATAGCCTTAGGGGTTCCGGCACAACACCTGTGTCCTTACAAAAGGGCAGTAGACTATTTTTCTAAACAACTCAATACTGTGAGCAAAGGCTGGCCTGCCTGCCCTAGGGCAGTAGCAGCAGTGATTGTGAATACTGAAGAGGCATGGAAGTTTACACTAGGACAAAAGATGACTGTCTTAATGTCAAACATGGTGTCAGCCATTTTAGAACAGAAAGGGAACCATTGGCCATCTCTCTCGAGGTTCCTAAAATACCAAGCAGTCCTGGCCAAATCTGATGGTATCGAAATTCAAGTGACCAATATTTTTAACCCTGCCTCTTTTCTGCAAGGAAAGTCTGAAGCCAAACTTGTAGAACACGACTGCCTAGAGACCATGGAAGCTGTGTATTCCAGCTGCCCAGATCTAAAAGAGGAGTCACTCCCAGGTGCCATGAATTGGTTCACTGATGGCAGCAGTTTTGGGAGACAGGGAGTGTGAAGGGCAGGGTGCGCTGTGACTACAGTCACAGGTAATTGAGTCAAACCCATTACCAGCAGGAACCTCAGCACCAAAGGCTGAGCTGATAGCCCTCACTCAAGCATTAGAACTGGCAAAAGGAAAGAAAGTTAATATTTGGACTCATTCCAAATATCCTAATGGAATTGTTCATATGGAGACATATGGAGGGAAAGACGACTCCTGACTGCACTAAAGAAGATCATCAAATATGCAACCGAAATCCTCAAGCTCCTCGAGGCGGTGAAACTCCCATTGCAAGTGGCAATTACACATTGCCGAGGACACTCTAAATGTAACACCCTCCCAGAAGCAGATAACAAATTTGCAGATTATGAAGCTAAAATCACTGCTGAAACAAATGAACCAATTGTGGCAGCTCTAATACCTACCGTAGTATCAACTAAGCAGCCTGTAAAATACCAACCCTCTGTTTATAAATGAATTAATGAAAATAAAAGAAAACTTTGAGAGAATGGTTGGTGACAATTAGACACAGGTCAACTAATAATACCAGAAAAGTTAACGAGACATTATGCAAAATCTGAACATGATAAGACCCATTGGGAAGCAGAACCCTCACACCAATACCTAAAGGAACAAATTGCAAGCCCAGGCTTGCAAGGCATTGTTAAAGAAGTAACATCACAATGTGTGACTTGTTTGAAGAATAATCCAAATAGAACAGTTAGGCTAGAACAAGGGGTTATTAGCAGAAGAGCTTTTCCTGGAGACTTGTGGCAGATAGATTTTTCTGAACTCCAAGAAAGGGGGATTTTCAGTATTTTCTGGTACTTACTGATACTTTCTCTGGGTGGCCAGAAGTGTTCCCTTGTAGGACAAATAAAGCTAGAGAAGTAATAAAAGTACTGTTGAATGAGATCACACCTACATTTAGTACACCTAAGGAAATAGCCTCTGATAGAGGATCACATTTTTGTGCACAAATTGTACAAGCTGTCAGCAAGGCCTTGAGAATTGAGTGGCAACTCCATACTCCTTACAGGCCACAAGCTAGTGGTCAAGTAGACAAAATGAACCACATGCTTAAGCAACAAAGAGCTAAGATCTGTCAAGAGACAAATTTGTACTGGTACCAAGCATTACCCATTGCCCTCATCAGAATCGGGGTAAAGCCAAGATCAAAAGAAAAGATTAGCCCATTTGAAATTTTGTATGGTAAACCTTGAGTTAAATGCCACTCATGATGAAAACCTGTCCCAGGTTGGTAATCAATATATTTATGAATACTTAAAAACCATTAACATTCAGTTGTATCAGAAGTATTTGAAAATCAACCTAAGCAACCAGATCATAAATGGCACACAATTGATCATGGTGACTGGGTGTATGTTAAGAATTTTTCAGGTGATCCTCTACAGGAGAAGTGAGACAGACCATTCCAAGTGGTCCTGACAGCCTTCACTGCAATTTGCATGAGAGAAAAACCTACCTGGATTCACTCTACCCAAGTGAAGAAATCTCCTGTTGCACCTTGGACAGCAATGACCATTGGTAACGACAGACTGAAGCTGAAATTCAGCTGTTAATCATGAATACTTTGTTATGCTTTGTTGCTTTTTGGCAGATTGTAGTAACTTTTGATGCAAATAAGCATGTAGCTTTTCTTGAGGCAATAGCTAATCTAACTGGAATAAGAGACTGTTGGCTGTGTGGAAAGGTACAACAATTACACTTACCATTGTTAGGGGTACCCTCTAGAAATTGGACTGAATTAAGCCCGTATATGTTGTATAATAGTACACAATGCAAACAAATAGGTTCACCTTTAGGAAAACCCCTTCTTCAGTTATCACTCATCAATCAATCCATTATTTATGTGTAGTCAAAATTTACCAGACCAAACTTTGGCCAATTTATTAATACTACCAATTAGACCAGAATTACCGCCATTCTATGAGACATGTCAGATGTAAATTTACCACCTACCTCACCAGATTTTAAAGTTCAATTTGCTCAGTGGCATGACTATTTGTTTGCAAGGCATACAAACAATTCCAGCATGAGCATCACAACTAACTGTGATTTGCCAGATGGCTTTTGGTGGTTGTGCGGAAGCCCTTAAGCAACTACCTGGAAATCAGACAGGTTGGTGTACTATGGGGTATCTTGTCCCACCTATACAAGTTATAAATCATACTAGTTTAATTACAGGAATCATTAGAGGAATTTGGAGAAACCGATTTAGTCGAAGTATACCTTCTAATCCTCTGACTAGGTATAATACAGGCCTTCCCAACTTTGTCAGAGCTTTATTCCCAACTTTAGGAATTGTACACTTAGAAAAAGCAATAGTGAACATCTCAGCAGAGATGGAAGTAATTGCAAACTCAACAGCAGATGCCATTGGATGGTTGCAAACAGAAATTAATTCTTTAAAAGAAGTAGTATTTCAAAACTCTATGGTATTAGATATGATCACAGCACAAATGGGAGGAGTCTGTATGTTCATAAATACCAATTATTGTACTTACATAGATCAATCAGGGCAAATAACAACAGATATATATACAATCTGGCAACATGCAAACATACTCCATGAAGCAACAAAGGATGATACATCTTGGTCTACTCACTTATGGAAGAAACTTATGTCTTGGCTCCCTAATCTAAATTGAATGAAACAATTATTTATGGGAATCTTGTTGTTAGGAATAATCATTTTGTGTACATGTATATTTAGCCAGTGCTTTTTGTGGTGCTGTCAGCGAACCACAATGTCTAGAGATGATTAGAAGAGATATAAAATGAGACATAGTGTGTCACAGCTAGTCTGTAGCTAGACAAGATAAATCTGGTCATAACAAATCCAATTTGGTTAACCTGGCTTGTTCTAGAAACAAGTCCCTAGGTGAACAATCGAACTCATACAGAGACTTCAGTGAATCATGGTCAGTCCAGAGAGCAGACATATGACTGGTCAAGGAGCTGGGCGGGGCTAAGACTCAGACCAATCAGTTGTCTAAGCCCGGGAGTTTTAAACTACTATATAAGAAGGATCCGAACAATAAAATGGACTGTTTGCGGATGACCCTTGGTGTGTACTGTGTCGTGTGCTTGTCTCCAACCCACAACCTCACGTAAAAATAGTGAAGAAAGAGGAACATATTTCCAGAGAATAAACACATGAGAATTTGTGGAATTAATATACAAAGGTAAAAAGAAAGGGGGGATTGAATCCTGAGTGGTATGTAACAAATGGTTAAGCACAAGTAACATTGTAACAAGATGTGCAGATAAAGCAAGCAAGATAGCAAAGAAAGCAATATGGCAGGGCAAGTGAGATAATAAATGCCATCAAGAGCAAGATAGCAAGTTTTAATGGAACTTGCAAACTTCAAAATTAACTAAAAACAAGAGGCAAGAGGCATGTGCTGAAGATAGAGGTAAAAAGTTCAAATGTGAGGAAGACTACAGAAGCCTTCATCAAAAGACCACCAGAAGACTGACGACCACCACAGAAGGAACTGATGCATACGCAAAAGCAATAACCTGTTGTAAAACCATGACACAGCTTTATGCAAATATGAGTATGCTAATGATACGTTGCAATTGTGACGTTGCATGGAAGGACTTTTAAAATGTAACTGAAGGCTAAAGACGATTGAGTGAGGTTTTGGCAGAGAGATCCCCCTCGCTCCCAGACCTGAATAAACAAATACCTGCTCTGTAGCTTTCTGATTATAGAGTTTTATTTTCTTGCCCAGTTTTCGGCTTCAGTTGCCGTCAGGAAAAAATTCCTTGCAAGATGTACCTGATCTGATCTGGAGGGAGGGCTACTAGGTCGAGTCCCATCTGGGGTGTCAGAAAAACAGATGCCTAAACGAACCTATAAATGAAACAACACACACTTTTGAGATAATATTAGTATAGGAGGTAATATAATGGTTGATCTTTATTGGAGGCCTCCAAAAGCAGATATAGAAAATGTCCACAAAAGCCCACCCCCACAGGGTAAATAAAGATTTATAAGTTTGATAGGATAGGGTTAAAATGATTTCTAAAGGCATAAGAACAGGACCTAGTGCTTTATTAAAAATATGGATATTGATCTAATACCGATATCCAACTATGACAGACAAAGAATCTCTAACAGTTTAAAGCTAGAAAGTGTATGTTTATTAAGACGCCGGGCAGCGTGCAAGGATAGCTCCCAAATACACACACACAATTTACAGATGATCACAGGGTCTTTTTATGTACAGGAGTATTGAATACCCAAAACACAAATACATATTCATAACTCTGGTACATCCCATTCCCCGCTTCGTATGGTAATTAGCCAAAAAGCCATTAAGCATGCATAGTTTGTTCTTTGAAATGGGTCGGTGGTCCTTTTTATGGGATGGGGTCTCAAAATGATGAAGTAAGATGGGTCTTCCTCGCTTTGACTTTTTAACCTTTTAGTGTTATGAGACAACTGAATCCTGTTTTTCCAGGACTGTTTGATTTATGATTGTATTGTATTCTTGGAGTCTATTGATTAGTCAGAATACATAAACAGGCCTCATGATTTATCAGTTCCTTAAATCCGGCTTCTGTTAGTAGAGGGAAGTTTATCTATCTTACCTCAGCAATATCTAGTTTAACTAAAGTCTTTAATTCTTAAAAATTAATGTCTCACTAGCTTCGCTGTAACCAGGATGTTATTTTCATGCTATTGTTTTAACCAAACCAAGTATAACTTGCCTAGGTAATAAATCAGGGGAGGAGGGGGAATGAATGTGATACTTAGTTAAACACGTAGGCCCTGGAAATAAAGTTAGATATTCTTCAGTAAGTCAAGGTGAATCTGTACCTGTATCATAATCATATGATAAATTACCTTATTGTTAATTGTAAGCGTCTGGTAACAAAATATGATTATTATCTTAAACACGAATCATGAGAATTGATTGTTCCAAATTCATGCTTGGGCAAAATCAATGGAACAATGGGGTTTAATGATTAACATGTATACTTATGTAACAATGAGAAAAACTGGACAGGAGACGATGTTTCCTCCTTTAAATGCCTTTATTAAAGTATAGCTCTTNTGAGATAGCCAGGCAGAGTAGAGAGGTGTAGGAGTCTTACGTTGCCATGGAAACAACATTCTCGCTTGACAGGTCACAAAGATATATTACAAAAATGAGTACAAAGAGTTTCTAACATTTAACTTTACACTTTTATAACCAATATAACTAATACTTTCTAACTTTATACTTTAACTTTTAGGAGTTGTTTTAAACCTTGTTTTTCACAACAAGAAAGGTATAAAACCGTGTCTATTCCGAACTTCTGGTGGAGCCAAGATTTGGATCCTTGGACTCCTGGCTCCCAGAGCTCTCTCCAATAAAGCACTGCATACAATCATTCCGTGATTGTGTGTTTTTCCTACACTAACAAGTTTAGCAAATTAGCATAATTGACATAAATCACCATATAGGAGCACAAGTGGAAATGCAATT
>JANPWX010019292.1:27962-67063 GCA_024734555.1 Trochalopteron elliotii
TGCCCTAGTCTGATATAGTAGTGATCAGACTAGGGGGCTGAATTTTCTTGATGAAAATGTGTCTCAAAGAGCTGATTTTTGGCCTTGGTTCCCAGGAAGAACCAAGATAGCATAGAGGTCTTGGAATGTGTTTTGTCTTTCTGCCTATCAGGGCAGGGAAAAGTAATGGGAAAACTAGCTATGAATGCAATAATAGGCTACAGAGCTCCAAATCTATGTGTAAAGAATACAGAGAATTGTCTCGGTTTGGAAAGACAGGTGTCTGCCAGGGAAAGCTGGAGCTTCCCTTGGAATGGAGAAGGTAAACCCCCTCCTTCCAAATTATTATAATTTTGCAATTAAGGGGACTTTCAGGCAAAGATACAGGAATAGGAGTAACAGTTCTTTACTAGGAATACTAAAAATACAAATGTAGTAGTACAAATAAATAAGCAAACAAAAAAAATCCTAGAAACACTGACAGAGTCAGAATACGACCTGACACCCTGGTGGTCAGGGTGTTGGTGTTGGGAGTTAGATTTCTTTCTTTTTTTACTTATAGAATTTTTCCCCATAAGTTGCTAGGAAACTAACTACTGGGTGCTTATAGGTACTCAGGCAGAACAAAGGGGCCAAAGGAGAGGGGTTGGAGCACCTGGCTACACTTCTTTTGTCTCTGGGAGTTTCTCTCAGATGGGGAGATAATGCGAGTTTTGGGGCAAGTAAAGGACAGAGCTGGAGGCAGCTTCACTCTCTTGCTCTTGGCATTGGAGACAGGACGGCCAGGCTGCTGCTTGCTGCAGGAGGAGTTCACTGTCACCAGAAAATCCGGTCCTGGGAAATCTGCTTGCGTGCCCTGGAATTCTGAGCTCGTCAGCCTGCCCTGCTGGAGCTGGGTCAGCCCTGTCTTGCCATCGTGGCTTCTTTGGCACTGCTCTTTTTGCTACGGTGTGGCCCTGCACTCCCCCTGCCGGGACATCCTGCCCCTGCCTGCCGGGGACATCCTGCCATTCCAGCCACCAGCCCGGGACTTTCCACCGCTCCAGCTTGGTGCTCTTGGAGTCCTGCAGGGGCACCGAGACCAAACTGCCCTGGGTTTTATGAAGCAAAGCCCTCAAGGTTCTTGGTTCTGTTTTGTTGTTAATGCTGTAGTTGTTTGTCTTGCTTTGTTATACATACTAGTAAAGAACTGTTATTCCTATTCCCATACCTCTGCCTGAAAGCCCCTTTAATTTTCTAAATTATAATAATTTGGAGGGAGGGGATCTGAATTCTCCATTCCTGGGGAGGTCCTGCCCTTCCCTAGCAGATACCTGTCTTTCAAACCAAGACACTTGGTAGCAGTCCAAATAAGTCCTCCTGGAATGACAGATGTGGTTCTGTTGGAGTAGAGATGATCCTGTAAGAAGGGTCCAGTGGTGGCGAGATGGGTCCAGTCTTCCACTGGGGAATCCAATGGAAAACAGACTGTCCTGCAGTTCTGAATTGGAGGTTTTTATCCAGGTAGGAATCCTTGGCTCTTCCCATTGGGTGGAGCATCTCACAATGGGATGATGCAATTTTATCAGTCATGTGGTGAGCCTTAATGGTCCATTAACAGAAGATACCCCCCTGGAAGGAGGATGGGTTGTGGAAGAGATAAGGAACATTGCTCCACCTGGTTTTAACAGCTGACCCATTAACAGAAGGCACACGCCCCCTCCCCCCTGGAGTTATGAGGAATGGGTTATACAAGAGATAAAGAAAAACACCTCCCCAACCAGTTTCAACAGATGGCAAATAGAATACACTTTTTAGGTTAGATATTGCAACCCAAGAGAGAATATATAAAAGAAAAAAGGCAAAAATCATTAGGCATCACTGTCAAGTGGGACTTCTGGTTGTTCAGCCACTCAGGGTCTGGGTTAAGCTACACTGAGGGGCTGCCTCCAGTGTGTCATGACTGACAGATGCTTTGGAGTTGGGGAGTATGGGAGGCAAGGCACTACCTCACCAGAGGAAGACCTGACCCACCCTGTACCACATATTCCAAGGCCCCAAGATGTCTTGAAACAGATTACCTTTTCCAGTCTCTGACACCAACATGAGGCTCAAAGGGTTGAGATAAAAACAGATCTGCCCAGAGTGGGTTGGAAACATTTAATTTAAAATTTTGCTGTATTAGGTACAGAGGCACTGGTCACAATGTTGCTTAGTCTGTTCATGTGAGTGTGGTACCTACCTCTATATATATATTCCCATATGTGCTCCTCCCAGTGCTCTTTTTCAGAGCAGGGAGAGGGTTCAGGATTGCTTTGTTGCTGTACTGTGGAATATCAGCTTATGACATGATAACATCAAGGACAATGAGGGTCATTTGGGATGTATATTCAGTGTTGCTTTCTGTCATGGTTTGACACTGGCCAAACTCCAAGCACCCATGAAAGCCACTTACTCACCCTCCACTGCTACAGCTGGGCAGAGGAGAGGGAAAATTTAAACGAAGGGTTCATGAGTTGAGATAAAGACTAGTACAAAACAGTCCAAGGGCAAATCAGGCTCAACTTAGGGATACAAAGTGAGTTTGTTGCTAACAAAATCAGAGGAGGATAGTGAGCTGTAAAATAAGCCCTTAAAAACACCTTTTCTTCCCCCAGCCCCTCCTTCCTTCCCACCAACAATGCAAGGAGATGGGGTGGGGGTTTTGGTCAGTTCGTCACCCGAGATTTTCTTCCACTGCTCAGGGAGAAAAGTTGCTCCCCTGTGAGACTGTGGGGTCCCTTCACATGAGAGACAGTTCTCCGTGAATCTCTCTGATGTGGGATCCACTCTCCCTAGAAGCCATCCTCCCAGAACTGCTGCAACGTGATTTTCCTCCCACGGGCAGACAGTCCTCCCAACACTGCTGTGGCCTGAGTCACTCTTCCATGTGGTGCAGTCCTCCAAGGACAGGCTGCTCCAGCCTGGAAGTATGGGCCCTCTCTTTCCATTGGCTCTTCCACTGGACCTGAGCCTCCTCCAGGCATCCACCCGCTCCTGCGTGAGCACCTCCCCCATGGGCTGCGGGTGGATCTCTGCATCTCCCATGGATCCCCATGGGCTGGAGGGGTACAGCCTGCTTCACCATGGTCATCACCACGGCCTGCAGAGGAATCTCAGTTCTGGTGCCTGGAGCACCTCCTCCCCCTCCTTCTTCACTGATGTTGGTGCCTCCGTGTTGTTTCCCTCACATGTTCTCACCTCCTTCTCTTCTCTAGCTGGAATTAAAACTGAGTGCGCCCCACTTTGTTTTGATTTTCTTCTTAAATATGTTATCACAGAGGCATTACCATCATCTCTAATTGGCCCAGGCCTGGCCAGCAGCACATCCATCTTCAGAGCCATCAGGGATTGGCTGTGCCAGACATGGGGGAAGCTTCTAGCAGCTTCTCACAGAAGCCACCTCTGTGTCTCCCCCCCCACGATCAGAAACCAGGTTGAGCAAAACCAACACACTATCCTACCCTTACTTCAGGTGCTACCTCTCGGAATTCATTAATAATTATACCCAGTTTGTGGGGAGAAGAGGGCAGGGTGATTTTCCCCAGCTTTTCACCCCCTTTTCCTCCTTCAGGCCTGTTACAGGAGCTTTTGAGAATTTTGAATTCCCTTTGGATGTTAAGGAAAGCATGTTCTTGTTGCTGAGTCTGCCAGGTCTCAGTGTGGTCCACACCATGTTTAGAGTTAAGAAAGAGATTTCTAGGGAGGTTGTTCAGAGATCTGGCCTTAGGGTAGATAGTCATGAGTGGCATGGAATGTGGGAGAAAATGGGCCAGTTCTTGGAGAAATTCTTTGCTCCCACGGTTTGAGAGTTCATCCCTGAATAACTACATTGTAGTAAAGCATCCCCCATCCCCAAGTAAGGATCTGTATAAGGAGAGAGTTTCAATTTACCTCTAGACATTTTAAGAAGTTTACCTAGAATTTTCCATACCCTCCTGACAGTAATTGGCTCAGTGCCAGCATGAAAGCATTGATTGGGCTCGGAGAGTGTAAATCAAAGCCTCTTGCTGCTATCATTGGACCAAGAGCCAAATAGCCCACCTGAACTATTAAGTATTAAAGAGAAAGAACAAAGAAGTTCCACACTTTTTGAGGTGTTGTAGCAAGTAGGAGACTTGTCTCTATGCTGTGTTCAGCTTTGCCTTTGGTTTTGTATTATTTTTTTCCTTATTAAAACCTTTTTGATTTTTCAAGACACACTCGATCATGCCGTCTCGCTAATTGATTTTAGCCACTTCTCTGCCAAGGGCTGAACCCTCAGAGGTATTGGGAAAACCCATACTACAGGACTGATGAAGTGACAGAATATTTGCAAGGACAGTGCTGTGGCAATTCCAGAGAGTGGTAACGTATTGCAGTGTGCTCGACCCTGGCTACTTTTTTTTTGGACACTGCTCATCACTAGACAGCACCCTCATGGGGAGGAGAAGGAAAGCAGACCAACAGGCACCATGGCCACTCAAACTGCAGCTGAACGAGAGGAACAACCTGTACCAGTAGCAGTCACCCCTATACAGAAGAAGAAATCCAAGACCAAATCAGTTCACTTAGTGAGGGACGAAGAGGAAACAGGGCCCTCACAACAGAAGCAAGAGGCAGGGACAGAGATCCCTATTCCCTGGTGAGCTGTGAAATATGCAAAAAGATATCAGCTACCAGTCAGGTGAGCCCCTACTGACCTGGCTGCTCTAATACTGGGCTATTGTGGCCCACAATATGAAACTATGTAGTGGTGAAGTCAAGCAACTGGGATCCCTGTCCCAGGATGTGGGCATTGACAAGAGGAATGGAAAGAGGACAAAAACTCTCAGCCTCTGAAGGTGACACCTGTCAAGTGTGAGGGAAAGGTATTCTCTCAAGGATGATCTAGTACTGCACCCAAGTAGATGAGATACCATGGAGAAAGGTATCCGGTACCTGAGAGAATTAGCTGTGCTGGAGATACTCTATAGAGATTCAAATAACCAGCAGTCTGCTGTACATCCAGATGAGGTCCAGTCCACACAATCTATGTGGTGGAAATTTGTACAGAGCACGCCATTGTCATACACCAACTCATTGCCATCAATGTCAATGAAAGAAGAACAAAAAGTGCTTCAGGTAACTACTTGACTCCAGGAATATGATCATCCTTTCTCCTCCCTGCACCTTGGCTATGGAACCACTGTCCAAGACTGTGGACAGACTTGAAAGACTCAAGCAAGTTAGAGAGGAAATGTCCCATGCCTTGTCAGTACAGACCAGAGTCTCTGCTATTGGGAGCAAGCACCCCCCTGCTCAAGAGATAGGGTCCACACCACAAGGTAACCTGTGATTTTACCTTGTGGCAGGACCTTTCACCCCCTGATACAGCAAAAGCTTATGTCCCTGTCACATATGGCTAAGTTAGGCCAGAATGGTTTGTCATGTGATGAATTATCTTGGCTGAAAACCTCCTTAGCCAGCAATAGACATCCTGTTTTGGCGTGAGAAAAGGATAAGTCAAAATTAGTGACTGACAGAACACAAGCACCTTTTACAACCATAAAAGACCACTATGATTTTCATTAAATCAGAAATCTCTTATATACTCTCTGAGTGTGTAGAGAGTTCTTCTCGAAGGTGAAGACGTTCACATCGAGTTACTTCCCTGGGGACTGAGAGGAATTAGGACATTTTCTGCACACAACTATCATTCGTTGGTCAGTGACAATGGCTCCTAATCTATACTATTTCTTTGCTAGCTGTAACATAGGTACCTTTATTATCGTGCACTGTATTTTTATCTACTAGTAGTTCTTTTGTTATCCTGTCTAATAAGTAGTCTGTTTAAAGTCTTATGTCTGTTTTCCTTGGTCTGTTCAATAAATAATTCATGTTGTAAAAGGTCTGATCAGTCATTTTTAGGAACTTGTGAGCAAGAGTGGGTTTTGGGGTGCTGGCCACCTCAGTAAAGCTGCTGTCTACTGCCAGAAACCTGTCAAAGACAGGGACTTGTCTAAGCTCTCCTCTCTCACCTTGTAACAAACCTGCATTGATATGGGGGATGCTTATAAATATAAAAATACAGGATTTTAGAAGCAGTTTTTGGTGATTTTGTAGAACTAGAGAAACAGCTTGTACTGAGAACACATAGAAGATTAGCTATTAATCTTGGTTGTTGGGTAGTTACTAAGTAGAAGTCATATAGGTAAGATGTATAATGTTGAAACTCAGCAAAGCAGGACCTAGGTATTTGTCAAAAATCGATAAAGCAGAACTTTGTGACTTGAATCCAGCAAAATCAAGCTCCTAATCTTTGGCAAGAGCAAAGTGACCTGAAAAATAGCCAAACCTCCACTACGCCTGCCCAGAAGCAAAGATCAACCTGAGGAAGATGTTGGCCTTCCTCCCAAGACCCCAACTCACAACCACCAGGAGGCATGACAGCTAATTAGAATACAAAACGAGAGAAGGCAGGGAATGGATGGGTGGGGAGGTGTAGGTTTGTGGGATCAATGTGTATTTAAACCTGGACCTTGTCTTGGCCAAGTACACACAGTTTGGAGGAGATATCCCCCGGTGTGTCCCAGCTGGAAATAAAACATACCTGCTTTACAATTTCTAATTGTTAGGTCTTCATTCTACACTTCAGCATGACCACGGACAGGACATGAGGAGGTGGGATTGAAAACCCACCTCTGCCCTAGGAGCATGGGTACATGAGTTGAGAGGATGAACAACAGCTGCAGGAAATTCTTCAAGGATAAATGGTGCTTCAGTTTCCAGTGGGCAAGTGTTCAGGTAGAATAGAAGGGATGATGTTACTTCCAGTCCTCTTGAAGGGACCTCCAGTTCATATTTAAAAGAAGTGAGCAATGAGTGGTATGACCAGAACTAGAGGGGCCCTGCCTCCAGCCTGGTGGAAGAAAGGGATAATCAGATATATTAGACTGTGTGGATCCATGGCCTGGCACATCAGACCCACAAGAGTATAAGGCTTTAGTTGACACTGGTGCACAATGTACCCTGATGCCATCGAGATATGTAGGGACAGAATTCATCTCTATTTTTGGGGTTTCAGGGGGTTCCCAACAGCTGACTACTGGAAGCTGAACTGAGCCTGGCTGGGAATGAATGGAAAAAATACCCCACTGAGACTGGCCCAGAGGCCCTGTGTATCCTTGGCATAGATTACCTCAGGAGAGGGTATTTCAAGATTCCAAAAGGGCACTGTTGGGCTTTTGGGATATCTGCTGTGGAGACAGGGAATTAGACAGCTGAATACCTTAGCTGGTCTCTCAGAGGACCCTTCTGCTGTGGGACTGCTGAAGGTTGAAGAACAACCGGAACTGATCGCTACCACAACAGTGCACTGTCAGCAATACTGCACGAAGCGGGCCTCCCTGATCCTCATCCATGAGAGGCTTCATGAACTGGAGAGCCAGGGAGTGGTTAGCAGGACTCACTCACCCTTTAATAGCCCTATATGGACACTGTATAAGTCCAATGGAGAGTGAAGACTGACAGTGGACTATCGTGGCCTGAACCATGTCACATCATCACTGAGTGCCGCTGTACTGGACATGCTGGAACTTCAGTATGAGCTGGAGTCCAAGGCAGCAAAGTGGTGTCACCATCAACATTGCTAATGCATTTTTCTCCATTCCTTTATCAGCAGAGTGCAGGCCACAGTTTGCTTTTACCTGGAGGGGCATCCAGTACACTTGGAACTGACTGCCCAAGGGGTGGAAACACAACCCCACAATTTGCAGTGGACTAAACCAGACTGCACTGGAAAAGGGTGAAACTCCAGAAAACTTGCAATACACTGATGACATCACTGTGTGTAGCAACACGAGTTTCAGGTTTTTATATTTGTATCAGTACTTGTTATAAGTCTGTACTTGGTATGTCCCTTTCACCCCCCCCATTCCTACCCCTGTGGTTCTTCCTGATGTAACCCCTCCCCCTTCCATTCCCCATTGGGTCGGTGTTTCCCCGCCCAGCCCCCAAGCTGGGAAAAAGGTGACACACGACGCCCACTCTCTCTCTCTCTCTCTCTCTCTCTCTCCTCACCCTCTCCATGCTACCAGCATGGTGAGAAGGGGCTCCGGCAAGGCCCCTTCCACATGGCTGCACTGAATAAACATCCTTATTAACCCAAGAGAGAGCACGATTCCTTCTTCCTAGCCTGACCCACGCACAGCTGCTGAGCTGACGGGCCCACACAAGATGTTTCTGTGGTCTGGAGGGATTCACTGTTAGCCGGTAGCAGCCCCCACCATGAGAGAAACCTCAACAATTGTGTGGTGTAACGCATCAGAGGAAGTTCTTGAGAAAGGGGAGAAGATAATCCAAGTCCTCCTGAAAGCATGTTTTGCCATAAAGCAAGGTAGGCTCAAGGGACCTGCCCAGGAAATTCAGTTTTTAGGAGTTAAATGGCAAGGTGAACGTCATCAGATTCCAATGGACATGTTCAACAAAATAGCAGCTATGTCCCCACTGACCAGCAAAAAGGAAACACATGCTTTCCTAGGTGCTGCTGGATTTTGGAGGATGCATATCCCAGACTACAGTCAGATGGCAAGCCCTCTCTATCATGTGACACAGAAAAAGAATTATTTCAAGTGGGGTCCTCAACAGCAACAAGTTTTTGAACAAATTAAACCAGGAGATAGCTCATGCAGTAGCCTGTGGGCCAGTCAGGACAGGACAAGATGTGAAAAATGTGCTCTACACTACAGCCAGGGATAATGGTCCTTCCTGGAGCCTCTGACAAAAAGTACCCAGGGAAACTCAAGGAGGACCACTTGGGTTCTGGAGTCGGGGATACAAAGGATCCAAGGCCTGTTATACCCCAACTGAAAAAGAGATGATGGCACCTTATGAAGGGGTTTGAGCTGCTTCAGAAGTGATTGACACTGAAGCACAGCTCCTCCTGGCACCTTGACTGCCAGTGCTGGGCTGGATGCTCAAAGGAAAAGTCTCTGCAACATATCATGCCACTCATGCTATGTGGAGTAAGTGAATTGCTCTGATCATACAGCAAGCTCAGATAGAAAATCCCAGTTGCCCAGGGATCTTGGAAGTCATCACAAAATGGCCTGAAGGTGAAAATTTCAAACTATCATCAGAGGAGGAAAAATTACATGTGCTGATGAGGCTCTACCATATAATCAACTACCAGAGATAGCTTTGATTATGGGAATTTTGAGGTAAAAGTGTTAGGGATAAAGAATAAGGAAAATTTGGAAAATCCTGTCACAGTGGTACCAGTCCACACACAAGTTGACATGTGGAATGGACCCCCATTAAGAATAAACTGCACCTTTGAATTAGACCATTATTGTGGATGGACAGTACAAGTCAAATGGTGGAAAATGGGCCCGGACCAGATGTGGGAAAGATTAACCGTTGGAATAAGCTGGTGGATAGTCGGACTGAGAGGGGAGGGGTGGCTTAACATTACTGATCCCAAAATTGGGGAGGCTGAAGGAGAATACCTATGTGTAGTCACTTGTGGAAGTGACGGGAACTATGGACTGAGTTGCCAATCCTCACTTGGATGGGAGCGTTAAACCACAGCATGGGGTATATCTAGCAACAGAAGGCCGGGACCTAATTTTAAGCTGTATCACAGGGGGAAAGAAATTCACTGACTTTGGGTGGTGGTTTAAGGGAAATTTGAAATCTGGACCCAAATATCAGATCGAGAGAAGAATTGGAATGATAGTCTTAGTAATCAGGCAGGCCAAAAAGGATGATGATGAAGGAAATTATTGGTGTTGGGTCTCGGAGGATGATTGGTGGGAACATGGAATGACTCACGTCTATATGAGAGAAACTCGAGTCACCAGGCAAGTAACAGAAATTAGGAATCCCATAAAAACCCCAGAGCAAGAAAATCTGGTGCTAGGATTAATTCGAGATTTTGGGAAAATGCAAAATGTCACAACTATTACAGCTTGCCTGCCCATGCCTCACTCAGCAGGTGACCCAATATCATGGGGAATAATACCTGTCGGAGAAATGCCCAAAGCATTTAGTAATGTCTCCTGGAATTGTAAATTTGTATCCCACATAATACCAGGATGGATAGAAGGATGTTTGATTCCACAGGAGGTAACTAAGCAACAATGTCAACAGATGCCAGGCTATCTCGGTTGGGTAGAGGACCCTCGAAATAAGGGAAATTGTTTAGTCTCAGAAACAGGGATGTACCCCTGTTCGAGAGTGCAAATACAAACAAAGAAAAAGATAAATGAAAAGGTATGCCAAAATGTTACTCACCACACCGCTATGGAAGAGTGGCAGACAATCTGGGGACCAAGTTTATTGGAAACATACAGTTATATAGGCCCAGTAAATTGGTGTATTCAATGGATAGGGAAAAAGAACCAAAGTTATGAATTATCTAAAGATGTTCCTGCACATTGGAGACAATTAATGGAGGCTAAGGATAATTGGAACTGTACCAAAATCTTTACTTGTGATACCCCACCAGAACATATTGGTTTGCTACCTGTGAGAATTCTGTTACAGCTGGGATGTGAGTGCAGAGGATATAATCATTCGATGAAAAGAGATAATAAAATGGGAGTTGACTGCAAAACAACCACGGTAAGAAGCCCAGGGAACTTGGTTTGGGTTAAGGGACATGGACAATGGACTACCCATATGCCAATCGATGGTTCAGTGACACAAATTACACTAGGAATTCCCACTTTATGTCCATTCTGGAAACAGTCCGAACTTACTAAGGAGGAGACCCAGAGACGAATAAGAAGGGAAGTGGACGAATTAGTAGACCCAGAGGATGAATGGCATGAACCATCAGGGGGAGTCAAATTTGGTTGGGCACTTGAGTCATTATTTGCTCCGGTAGCTACTTATAGGAACAGAGAGATGCTTTACAAGTTATTGGGACAAACAGAACGATTGGCAGCAGTCACTAAGAAGGGGTTTAAGGACTTGAATATACAGTTACAAGCAACCACCAGAATGACAGTTCAAAATAGGATGGCCCTGGATATGATTTTGCTAAAGGAACATGGAGTTTGTGGATACCTGCAAGGGAGAGATGACCATTGTTGTGTGCATATCCCAAACGTAACCCAAGAGGTGGAAAAGGATATAAGCCAATTGGGACAAATTGAATCACAAGTGCAGGAGGTCCAAAAGGAGGCAGAACATAATTGGGTAGGAGCTCTATTTAGCTCATTAGGAATCCAGGTCTCAGGTTGGTTATCCTCTATAATACAGTATATTGTAATGATTGTAATAATAGTGATTCTCATTGTCATAGCATATAAGTGTCTCCTAGGAGTGATTGCAAGAGAGGGCACTCATACACGTCAGGTGATGAAGGCTCTGACCAGGAAAGAAGTGATTTCGCCCAGAGAGAGTCCCCCGCCGACCTATCTGGAAACCATCACTTGAAGATTGAGCATCCTTGCAGAATCCTTGAAGAATGCTCAAAAGGGGGGAGTTGTTACCAAAGGGGGGTTGGGAGAAATTAAATAGTGAAATAGTAGTAGTCATGCTAAGGCTTGAAGATTTCCCTATTAGAAGTAGGCCCTAATCCTGGGAATGTGCCATGGGAATGTACTGAGGTTCCTGAGACTTAAAAGGCTTAGCTAAGAACAAAACAGGTAGAAACTGTTAGATGTTTCCATGAGATTAAGTTAAAGTATAATGTAGCCATGGGTATCTGGTGGTGGGAGTTTGACCACAGGAACTAAACCATAGTCCTGGAGCAGACAACCATGTGAAATTTATGACTTCAAGGAGTGTAATTTGATTTTGATATATGTATCTATTGTAACTTGGGATGTGGGGTTTTGCACGTACACTAATGAAGTAATCAGTTGTAAAAAGATATAAAAGCTGATTGTAAAATGAGGGTCTTCGGGATTCTGACTTGGGACGCTAGTCCTCAGGTCCCCGGGCCCTAATAAAGCACCGGCATAAATCAACTTTGTTGGTTTGTGTTTTACTCTGGATATCAGGCAACAACAGTGCCGAAGGAAAAGGGAGAAAAAAAGAAACAGGCAAAACCCACAAGGCAACAGTATCTCCAGTCAGATGTCTGCACCGCGTGGCTCCTGCGATGATCACCCCCACCAGAAGGAAGCAGCAGCCCTTCACCCCCAACCCTTGCAGGATCCCGGGCTGCCTTTCACCCATTGTGATACTCCCAGAGATGGGCGGGGCTTGGACAGTGGCCATTCCGGACACAAAGCAAAAACCAAAGAATGGATTTGGGATGTTATAAATGACAATATAATGTTGGCTTTTGCATTTATGTATTAGCTTTTGCATGGTGTTATTAATCACATGTATTTTGTTATGGTACAATTTATAGTTCCTTTTAAATACTTTTTGGTATAATATAATCTATCAGTTTATATATGCACCATATAGCTTATATAAATAGTACCGTGATAAATGTGTCTTAGGCCTCAGCATAATATTAAAATAAAGACTATGTAATGTTAAAATGCTTTTATTCCTGTGAAAAATGAGGTTCACTTTCTATGTAGATTTTAAGAGATAAGTTTAATAGAAAGTAAGACAATTAGGAGATAGAAAAAAAGCAAAGCACGGCTGGCCGGGTGACTTGGCATTGAGCCAAGTCCACATCTTGCTGCATCAGAGACATTCTTTAAATACCTTTTCTATTGCATCAGTCTGTTGAATATTCATATTTTTCCATAAACTAGTTTCCATATTCCAGGAACTGTTTTGCATGGTCCCTCTTTGGGTCCGCCTTTTTAGAGCATGCGTGTTTCTTGGCTGTGTCTTCATTATCACCTCCAGGTTGGGCCTTGGTCCAAACTTCCTTCAGGTGGTAGATGCTGATAGTTGGTGTATCAATAGCAGGGTCTTCTCTATGTGTTCACTGGATGTTATCCCAAACAAACAGACAGTTTAAGCATACGATATCAACTACTACCACTATGCCTAATTTTCTTTACTAATAGCAGAAATAAAAACCTTATATTCTTAATACAATGTTATTATTCATATAGCACACACCTTGCAAAAAGCCAACTTTATAATATATATCTATAACATTCCTGTAACTAAGAGAATTGTGTAAAATAATTACGGTATTTCTCACATTTGTGGACTATCCTATTTGGATGATAAGATAACAGTGCCAAAAATCAGAGCACCAAGGGAAGAATTTTTTGACTCTTTGTTATCAGAGAGTGTAACAACAACAGGATGGAACCACAAGAAGAAATAAAATGTATTGGTATAATCAGCAGGACAGCATATGGACAAGTCAAAGGTTAAAACCAAGCAAAACAACATCTAAACTCACAAGAATACTTGAATAATGTATAAAATTCATGAATATGCATGTACCTCTGTAATGTAACAGTATATAGAGAACATTGTTTTAAGCTAACATGGTCTTCTTTGGCCAAGCGCCAAAGACACCCCAATGCTGGATATTGTCCCTTTTTTTTATCCCTTATTAAACTTTAAAAAATTCTAAAGAGTGAACTTTGTTTTTCACATGGGATAAAAACCATCCCCAAGACACACCCTAAAAAACAGGTGAGAATTATTAAACATAACCAACCCGAGAGAAATTACTTTTGGAGAACTGCTTTTGCTTTAGGAATACCCAGAGCTGGTTTAGGGAGAAAACCTAACAGTGTAATAGCAGACTTAATCCAGGCAGTGTGAGGGGCGGGGGGGGAAATGTCAGATTAAAACCCAAACCTTTTACAGAGAAAAAAAAATGCTTCCAATTCCTTTCCAATACAGCAGGAAAAAAACATTAAGCATTCTTGCATATCAATGGTTTTCTGATAAGGATGGCCCTATGTTTATTTGGCTGTAGGAGCAAAGAGACAGCCTTTAAAATTCTTAACTGACACAGGATGTCAAAATCTCTTTGATTACTCCTACAGATGCTGAACTAAACTTGCGTTTTAAAAATTTTTTAAAAATTGTTTAACTGGCTTTAATGTAAAAAGTATTATCTGTTACACTGCTGAAATCTGTTTAGAAGTAATTAAAATTTTCGGTTGAAGAGGCATTATGTATATAGGATGCATTCTGCTTAGAATTCTCCTGTTTGGTTGAAAAAAAGCCAGACAAGAACTGAAATTTACCCAAATTATTATTGAAGGCTTAATGCTAACACAGGACCACTCACTGCACCTTTACAAAATATTGCAAACCTTACTGCTATGCTACAGGCATCTACACATAAATGGATGGCAGTTTTGGATATAAAAGACACTGAAAAGAGATACACTGACTGGGAAAAGGGATGATTATCTCTGACCCATGCTCTTAAACAAGTAGAAAAAAATTCAACAGCATCAACCTGTAAAAATCCAAGGACCTTTCAGTCTTAAAGGTGGGCCAACCAGCCATGATCAAGTTACCCCAAATCGGGATTGTACCTATGACTGACAGACAGTTGAGGACTGATGGCCTGGGTGACTACTGATTCTTTTGGCCACCAACACAGGATCAGTTCCCGATGGATATTGCCCACAATCTAAACTGCTCTTGTCTTTGAACAAGTTTGTTTTATGCTCTCAACAAAACAAGTTTCTAAATGAAGCTTTGCAACCTGCTCCTACAGTGCTACTGTCTGGTGGTAGTGAGTATAGCACTTTCTTTGCAACTGGAGGCCAGAGACAGAATTGCTGCTGTAACACTCTGTGGAAAAGACACCTTTATCATTGAAAAAGTTCTGTTGTTTTAGCTCCTTTAATAACCTTGGATGTTCAAGAATATCCTCATCAGATAGAAAACTAGGTGTGTATCCAGATGTGAGACAAGGAACTGCTCAAGCAGCAGTGGAAAGGATTGCTGACTGCTTACATGACTGTGAAGGCTACAGGTGGAGACTCCTGAACTCCTATAAGCGAATAAAGCCAGTTCTGGACACAGAGGAACCCTACTGGATGGCACAGTAATGAATGAATCTGCTGTAGCTAAAGTTGCAACAAAATCAGAGACTTTAAAATGCCAGTCATGGTATGGTTTACTGTAGCAGAGTTTTTTAAGATAGTGAATATTTGGACTGTGAGTGAATCACCTAGCCTGGGCCTCAGATGAAGGCCTGTAAGGCCTCAGTGGCGCAGGTGGAAATTCAGCTGCCAAGTCTCTGACGCAGTGAGAATTGCCCCTTAAGGTGTTAACAAGGAACGGGAGTTTTCTAGTAGTTAGCAGGTGCAGTGGTTGGTGTGGACGCAGTAGCTGCCTTAAGAGTTTGGTCAACAATAAGTGTTTGCATTCTTTTCTCTGCTGTATGCCAATGAAAAGCCACTGTAAATGTAAACTATATAGAAATGTATATAAGCAGCCATCTTAGTCAAAATAAACCAGAACGTAGCATTTAACCACATTGGCTCGATCTGTGTTCTCTGTACAGTCCAACTTGTCTTTATCTCAGGCAACCCTGCAACAGTTTACCTTTTTATGTTTACAGGCCAATGTTTTCAATACCGTAGCATGACTGTTTACACCTGGATTAGTCAGCCATCCTAACAAAACCTTACAACTAACAATTATAAAAGAACAAAAAGATACCAATGTCTGTTTTCCTAAGGGCCACTGTAATATAACACACATAGAACAAATACTACCTGACCCTTTGTCGTAAGTAACCCAAAAGGGTATTGTATTCCATAGCTATCTGTGCCCAAAATTGTTACTGTCTCTCAAAGACCCTGCAGCTGAGAAAAACTGAGGCTGGGTGCTACCATGGGCACTCTTAAAGTCTACTGGAGCAAGCAGCTTGTGCCCTTTTTTCCTTCCTTATCTGCTTGGTCTTTGCTTAAGCAGATGCTTCTCCCTTTTTGGGTTCTCTTTTCATTTTTTTCCTCATCTCACCAAGACTGCAGTTAGAGGTTTTGAGCTACCTTAGGGCCAATTCCACAGGTGTCTGTCATCAGTCAAGGCATCACACCAACAGTAGCAGAGTGGCCTGGCTCCAGTCTGAGTTGCCGGTTGCTCGTCAACAGCACCCAGCTGAGGAGAGAAAACACTGAGTTACCCCAGCCCAACAGCTTTGCCTTGCCATGCCCACCCTGCTGTCTTTTGCCAAGAGGAAGGCACTGACTCCAGACAAGCCAGCAAGTCTTTGTCTGCTGCTGGAACTGCTCTGTAAGCTCCTGCTGCCCCAGGAGGTATCTGATACCATCTTGTCCCTTAGTCTTTCAAGCCACACAGTGGCCCCTGCCAGATTCCATCTTGGGAAGGTTATTTTTACTATTTAGGGTCTCTCTTTGTTCCTGTGGGGTTCATGAGATTCAGCAATTTTGTATCTAGCAGTTATTTACTGTTATTTTTTGCCTGTTGCTGTTCTGTTTGTTACTCATATTTCATTTCTTATTGGTGGAAAATGATTGGTTGGAATTAAAGGGAGGTTACTCATTTTAGAGTGCCAACTCTTTAAATTGTCTTAATCCAAGACATCCTTGGAAGATAAATTCACACCTAAAGCTAATGCAAGCTGTGACACTGATAACAAACTGAAGCAACTTCTGGATTCGTTCTCAGTTTTCTAGTCATTCAAATGAAAGTATTTGTACTATGGGAATTCCAAAAGCAAGCATATTTTCCAATGGTCTTCCTCCAGCTGGAGTGATGCTCCTTCTGGAAGGAAAGATATCCGAAGTCTCCATAGATCAACAAATCCTGACAGTAGAAATAGCAGTCATTGAGACCTCCTGTGTTCACAGATGCCTAAAGGGACCAGGAGTAGATTCACACTGAAAAATGGAGTTACCTGAGTGTAACCAAAGAATAATGGTAGGAGATTGTCCCAAGTGTCGCTCATATTTGGATGTAACAGGAATAGGCATTTTAGACACATTGGTGGCCTATTCCAGACAATATGGGATATTATTGGCTTTGTAGAAGTCAAGCTAGAAAAGCTCTACCCCCCTAAATGGCAAGGAATATGCACCATTGGAACTGTAGTGTCAGAAATAGATATTACTGATAAATCAGAATTCCCCAGAGGACACCTATGATCTTTTATAACAAGACACAAATGAAATTTAAATCCTTCAGTTGAAAGATCCTCTGGATTCCACAAGTTTATGAGAGGATTCTTACCTTGGTTAGGAGTGCCTGAATTGGAAAAGGCTCTAGTGAACATATCCAGTCATCAAACAAATAGAAAACAATGCAATTAGCACTTTGCAGCAAGAAGTTACCAGCCTCTCAAAGGTAGTTAAACAAAATCAAATGGTTTTGGATTTGTCTTTGGCTCACAAAGGTGGTATATGCATAGGTATCAACACCAGTTGCTGTGTATACGTAGATCAGATTCTGAGAACACAGACTGATTTGGAAGAAATTTGAAAGAATACCAGAATCTTTTATGAAATGCAAAAAATATCAAGGGGAAGACATACTTGATCAGATAACATGATGGACTCCAAATTTAAATGTGATTGTGTGTGGGAGATAAGAAAAATCTTATAGAATAAGGGCCTTATAGGCCTCTGATCACTTCAATTCATTTCTGTCACTTTTGCCCACCAGGAAGCACTCTGGGAAAGGTTCAGCTAACAGGATAGCAAAAAACAAGTTACATAACCTAGGAAAAAAGATGTATACCCAGTGTGCGGTCACCTCATGTTTTGGGTTATGATTGGTTGGGGATACGCATGAACACTGAGGTATCAAAGGGCTGATTGGGTAAAAGAACACGTGAACAGCAATACCTGCAGTGGCAGGCAGCCAATGCCTATTTGTTGTCTTTCACAAGAAAGTAAATAGATAAGAACTTAGCTTCTGAAGTACAGCATAAAAAGCCTGTTTTTTTGCAATAAAGCAATTTCTCTCTGCAACTGCCAAGAGGCATTGATGTGTCTTCATTTATCATTGCTACAATTATGAGAAAATTGATTGGCATAATTATCATAGTTCTGACAATAATGGCTGGTATATGGATTCTATTCCAAATTTCCAAAATAGGATATAAGAAGATGAGTAACTCTGACAAAACCAATTTTTTCTAAAGGGTCTCAGAAAGATGGACAACTATTCTACTTAAGTTTGTTTACATAGCATTAAAAATCTTGATCAGTATTGTTAAGGTACTAGATAATTTGATAGTTTTTAATTGTTTTGATGTCTTGGGGTGATTTATGATGATAGTCTATTCCATGATTCTCTGCTTTATGTCCAAAAATGGTTGCTGTATCTTTAAGGTGTGGCAGGGGGAGGAGGAGCTTTGGGGTCTTTGGAAGGCTTTTTAAAAGCCTCATTTCCCAAGTGTTCTGTGATGTGGTGCGGTCTGGTTTTGCATGGCTAGCTTGGTTTTGTTGGCCCAGGCAAGTTGTTTTTCCTTTCCTTGGCTTTGGAGAGGCTGTAGCAGCAATCCTTCAGCTACCTTTTGAGGTGAACTGAGAAACGGGAGCAGTAGGAGAGAGGTCACTTGGGACCAGCAGGAGTGGGGTGACTATTCCAACCCCAAACTTTGGGAAGCCAAGCTGGGGAGGGGAGCAGGTCCTGGTTTTCATTTTAGTGGGTGCCCTAATTAGGGAATACCATTCCTAAACCATGACACAGAGTTAATTAGCAGTTATGCAATGTTAGTCCATAGATTTTGAAACATTCAGGAATGAGTGGTTGAAAAAAGAGAGACTTGTGGATGTGCTGCCATTATTCAGGAGCCCTTAGATCATGAAAGGAGTCCATGTAGCAAATGGTAGAGGCCACTGAGTTATTCCAATGTGTTTTAATGCAAGTAATGCTTAGTGAAAGAAATTGCAGTGACAGATTAGTCAGTAATGCACTTTTGGCAATTTTTGATAATGCATTAATTTTTTTAAAATGCTACTGCAACATTTTTAACTTTGGAATTATTTTATTATTTTAGAATATCAAATCTAAAACATTCAAAACTTGTGCACAAAGTAGGACCACCCTCCAGCTGCTGAAATACAGATGAGACAGGAAGCACTTGGAATTCACTTTCACTGTCCTCAATACATGTGACTTCTGAATCGTCTGGTACATGGCAAGAAAAGGACTACTGGAAGAAATCACAGATGTTAGTATTCTATACAAGAGTGGGCATTAAATTCTAGGTACAGATTTGCATGCATGCTTTGCTGTTAAGCACCTACATAAAGAGATGATTTAACCTCTGGATGGATGGAGTATAGAATTGTTTCCAGTTGTCCAGACAGATTTTTGCAATGACCTTTCTGTTTTACGTGCATTCAGTTAGAATATTTCAATCTGGAATATATATTCTTTAGGCCAAGAATTACAAAAATATGCTTGTGTGCTCATATCTCAGTGGATCTTTGTTGACCAAGCGTCTTTTAAAAAAAGGTTTTTATTTTCCACCATGAATATGAATGTTTTTGTGTTCCAGTTTTTACTCAAAATTCTTAGTATTCTTGAATTTGTATAGAAATGAAGCTTGACAAAATCTGTTTTATATATAGCCATATGAACACTGAAGTCAGCCTGTTGAAATAATGCTATTCATTTCAAGTGCTTGTTAAAAATGTCAGAGAATAGAGCTATGCAAGGTGTTTTGGCAGCTGCTGCAGTAGTATTGTGTACTGTTATCTAGTGTATCTATTTACTTTTCAGATTCACTGAGATTTGCTGTCAAATTAACAGTTTTTGCTCTCTTAGGACTTTTAAAAAAGCATGGTCCAGTACACAGTTTTATTGCCAGCTTGTCTCAGTTTTTTATTATTATTATTATTTTTAATAAAAATATTGTCTTATGTCTTTTATTCTCTTTTCCTCTGATGCTTCCATTTTGGACAAAGTTCAAAGAAAAACATGTACAGATTTGGGATTATTATGGAAAAATCCAACAATTGTGAATAAGGGAATAAAGAAGAAATCTTAATCTATGAGAGCATTACTGTTACCTCTCCTGGCCTTAGCTGTTACCTGGTAGCTGAGGCATTCCATTAGGAGACATTAATGACACAGAAAAATCTAATTTATTGCCACAAGCACAATCCGAGTCTTTTTGCTGTAAATGAGGACTTAATTTCTGAAGAAGGGGTGGAGGGCAGCAACATTTTTCTGGCAAATGCAAATGCTAATAAAAACAACTGCCATTTAATGACAAAGGTAAAAAGACACTAAACCAATGGCTGACAGACTAGTTTTGTGGTAAAGAAATGTTGTGGTTTGACACTGGCCAAAAGCCAGGCACCCACAAAAACCATTCACTCATTTTCCTCTGCTATAGTTGAGCAGAGGAGGGGGAAAAAAGAAACGAAGGGCTCATGAGTTGAGATAAGGATTAGGAGAAAACACTCTAAGGGCAAAACAGGCTCAAACGTAAAGGGATAAAGTAAATTTATTATTAACAGAGTCAGAGGAGGATAATGAGGAATAAAATAAGCCTTTAAAACACCTTTTCCCCCCAGTCCCTCCTTCCTTCCCACCAATAGTGCAGGGAGACAGGGCATGGGGGTTTGGGTTAGTTTTTCACTCAAAAATCATTCTTCAGTTCGCTTAGGGAGGGGAGTCTCTTTTTTCTGCTATGCCATGGGGTCCTTCTCATGGGAGACAGTTCTCTGTGAACTTCTCTGGTGTGGTTCTAATTTCACGAGTAGCAGTCCCACCTGACCTGCTGTAAGGTGAGTCCCTCCTACAGGCAAAACAGTCTTCCCAAAACTGCATGGCGTGGGTCATTTTAGTCCATGGGATGTAGTCTTTTAAGAATAAGCTGCTCTAGTTTGGAATCAAGGGCCTTCTTTCTCTATCTCTGGAAGCAAAGGCCCTCTTTCTCTGTTCGGGTCTCCCACTGGATCACAGCTTTCTCTGGCATCCACCGGCTCCAGCTTGAGCACCATTTCTCACGGGCTGCGAGTGGATTTCTGCATCCCCCCCATGGACTTCATGAATTACAGGGAGACAATTTGTTGTATTATAGTCCTCACCATGGCTTTGTTATAAATATATATTATAAAGTTGGCTTTTTGCAAATATTAAAATGAATGCTGTATGTGTAATGTTGGAAAAACTTTGCTGTATGAATATAGTTTGGTTTTTTAATTTGTTTCTGCTATTAACAAAACTTAGAAATAGTAGTGTGATAAATATATATATATTTCTTGGGCTATAGCCTGGTATTAAAATGGAGACTATGTGATGTAGAATGCTTTTGTTCATGTAGCTAACTCAGAGAATAGTAAAGATAATCAGGAATTTCCTCACATTCTTGGATTATTTTATCTGAATGAAGATGGCGAGACAGACACCAGAGCCCCAGGGGAGGAATTTATTGACCCTCTGTTATGAGGGAGTGTGGGGATGGCAAGATGGAACCACAAGGAGAAATAAAATATTGATTTAATCTACAGGATGGAATGAAGGCAAGTCAAAGGTGAAAACCAAGCAAAAGAACATCTAAACTCAAAGGAATGTTTGAATAATCATGGGCGTCTATGAATATGTAACAGACTAATGCAATGGAAAGGGATTTAAAGGGTGTTTTCGAGAGGGTAGGGATGCTCTTGGCTGAATGCCAAGCACCTGGCCGTAACCTTTTGTTTTCTGTCTCCTAATTGTCTTTTTATTAAACTTTTAAAATTTTACCAAGAAAGTGAACCTTGTTTTTCACAGCTTGCAGAGAGATCTCAACTCTGACACTTGGAGCACCTCCTCACTGAAACACCACGGAAAGAACTCCACAACTAATAATAGTTGTTAGAGCGGTATGTATTTATTGACGTCGAGATGCATGGGGAATAATTTCACTAAAAACACGCATACTTACTAGGGAACTTGCCTCCTTTATTATTTTCTGAGGTTTTACATATGCATGACATTCTATGGTCTTTTTCATACATATTAATTCTCTGATTTTGCTTATTTTTGCTTGGTATGGTAATTACTCCACACTCTTCTGGGCATGCTCAGTCTTTGGTGGTGGTGGTCTCCGGACGTGGTGGTGGTCTTCTGGAGTTCACTTTAAATGTTTCTTTCGTGGTGGGGTGCTAATGCTGGCTAGCAGGAATCCCCAGACCACAGAAACAGTTCGTGTGGGTCCTTCAGCTCAGCAGGCTGTGCGTGGTTCAGGCTTGGAAGAAGGAAACGTGCTCTTTCAGGTTAGGAAGATGTTTATTCAGTGCAGCCATGTGGAAGGGGCTTTGCCAGAGCCCCTTCTCATCATGGGGGAAGCATGGTGAGAGAGTGGAGAGAGAGAGCGTGGGCCTCGTGTGTCCCCTTTTTCCCAGCTCGGGCCTGGGCGGGGAAACACTGACCCAATAGGGAAGGGAAGGGGGAGGGGTTACATCAGGAGGAACCACAGGGGTAGGAATGGGGGGGGTGGAAGGAACGTACCAAGTACAGACAAATAACAAAAATACAAATACAAATTCAAAAACCTGAAACTCGCGTTGCTACAGTTCACCTCTTCACTTTTATTTTTTCTATGTGTGCTTTGGCTCTCTTGGCACAATTTTAAGGGAACATATCATTTTAGAGTCTGTGTTCTTTTCTTTATTTGCACTCAGCTTTGTTATTCTGCTGTTTAGGCTAGTTCTTTTAGTTCTTCTTCTGAGTTTGCTGAAGTGTTTTCATACTTGTGGTGCTTAAATATATGCAAAAGGGTAACAGACACAGTGTTCAGTGTTCATTAAATGCCATCTCATATATTCTAAAATACTACTTGGAATACATTCTAACATACAGTATATATTTTTTAATCTACTGTAAAAAATCAGCTGAGATTTTTCAAATCTATGTCTCACTCCCCCCTTTTCTATAAACTTAGTAAATTCTTTTACTACTATTGAGGCTTCTTTCTAGCTTTTAGTCAATTATTTTAATAACTTTTTTTAATATTATTATATGTATTTTACATAATGAGGTCAAAGTTGTTACTTGCTTCAGCATTTTTTAGTTTTATATAAGTATTGCAATAGACATTATTAAGTTTATTTTCATTATTATCAGCAAAATAATGATGGGGTGACAGGGTGTTTAGGATTCTAGTTGCTGTTGGTGACTATTAAAAGAGAGCATCTCACTACTTGTAGCTTGTGTTTTGTTTTATTTTTTGCAGGACTAGTTTTTTTGTATTATGTTGGACAGTTATTAATGTTTTTTGTCTCTTCTCTTGAATTTTTTTTATAATTTTCACTAGATTTTCATGTTTTATTAATTGTTTAATTAGGGTTAGATTTATTTCAATTGGTGTGGATAACAATTGGTGATAGGCTGTATAATTTGACTTGATCAATTGGTGGGATACTATTGGTACTAAATATGAAAAGTTACACAACAACTTTAATGAAATTGTAAATACAAAAATTAGAATGGTTCTTAGCAGGTAGAGATATATTGTTTTTATTTATTTCTAGAAATGTACAAGTAGTTTTTAAGCATATACAACTATGGCTTATGTATATAATTATGGTTTTTTGATCAATATTTGGGTGAATCTCAAAATGGTAAAGACTTTGCTCAGTGTCAAGACATTTTGAGCATTAATTGTGTTGCTTTTATATATGAATTTTTGCTACTCTTGAATAATGCAAGATTTTAGATTTACAGTCTGCTACTTTTCATTCACTGTTCGAGCTCACAATTTATGTTCAGTGGGATAAAGTATAGTGAGCACAAAGGCTGTGGCTGTGTTGGTGGTGGGATTATAGATAAAATTACTAGGGTCTACCAGGATTGAAGTTTTTTTTTTTAAATCTTTGGCATTATCTTAAATAGCTTTTCAGATTTCAATTGGGAAGATACTTTCACTTTTTTTTTTATGATTAGGGCAGCAGTTGATTGCATCTACAGTTGTGCTTGCATACAACTGAGAGCTAGAGATACATTGTCTTGAGCTACATTAAGTGCTTCTATTATTAGTAATATCTTTGAAATCTGCTATTGATTAGTTTTTAATGCCAATAGCGAGTCTAGTTTTCTAAGTTGTTTGGTTTAGCATCTTACATAGTTTTTCTAAACAACAAGGCCTATCAAATGGATTACTTGAAGTTGCGGGTCATGCTTTGTTTTTACAGATTTTACTAGTGCTTCCAGGGTGAATCTCATTGTGGCAATGTTTAGTCACATTCTGATGCTATAGAGAGTTTAAGTAATAATTTTCAGGCACTGATTCTAACAGATCTAGTTCTTGAGGCTTTAGCTCTTTTTTATTCAGTGATAGTGTGTCCTGGGGTGACATGATATTTGTATCCCCAATCGTCTGTTGGGTCTGGGAGCTGGGGAAAGGGAGAGGCGGGCAGTTTGTTTTTAGAAACTGTCCTCCACCAGCTGGCCTTGAGAGTCGAACTCAGCAACACACGGAGAGAGGTTTTTTTTTAGTAGTTAGTTAGTGTGTAGCTAGCAGGGAGGGAGAAGCTTTGCTCTTTTTTTCCTTCTCCTCCTGTTTTTTTTTTTCCTTTTTTTTTCTTTCCTGATTTTTTTTTTCCTTTTTTCGCCTTCCCTTGGAACTGTTAAAAATCTCTCTGGACTGAGGACCCAGGGGAGCGCCGTGGGGGGCTTGCATCTGGAACCCACCAAGATCTGCGCAGCAACGCTCCCCAGCACCAGAGGAACTGAGACAGAGCAACCACCTACAGGACGGACTTCTTTCCTAAATCTGTCATCTCTCCAGAGGGGCACGAAGTTCTTATTATCGGGTATTGTTCAATTTATTGTGCCAGGGAGTGCTTTGCCTGTTTAATAAACAGGGTTCTTTCCACTTCTCTCTGAGGAGGGTTTTTTTTTCTGGACCGGTTGGGGGGAGGGGAGGGAGTGCCCCTTAGGAGGTTTCCTCCCAGATTTGCCCTAAACCTTTACATGGTGTTGTCATGCCTGCTTGGAAGCCCCCCCTCCTGCCTTTGTTTGGCAATTCAGTAAAATTTGTCATTGTTCTTCAGGCTTCTGGCTTCTTTCAATTTGTCCTATTTTTGGTCTAGGTATATTTTTGGGATTGGTTTGGAGGTAAAGATCACAGTGTTGAGTTACTTGAGCGACAGTGGAGTATAGATTTCTGGCTACTATTCTTTTGATTAGGTAGTTATATAGGGCATCTATTCTTCAATGTCTTTTGATGTTCCTTTCTTACTAATGATTATAATAAAGGAGAAGGGATGACTATCTTGTTGTCGTTTGTAATTGCCCACTTCTTTTGGTTATGTTTTCTTTTGACTCTTAACTTTTTGTCTCTTGTGTCATATACTGGCTTACTTTCGAGAGGAATTTGCTTGTGTGGAACTAAACCCCCTTCTGTTGTTATCTCACTTTTTGCTGCTTCTTTTGCCTCCCTATCCACCAGTTCATTTTTTCTTCTAATTTTGAACTCACTTTTTTATGGGCTTTTATATGCATGATTGCCACTTTCTCAGGTAATTGGACTGTTTTTAATAGTTGCAGTATCTCTGCTGCATGTTTGATGTTTTTTCTTTGTGAGTTCAGTAGTTCTTTTTTTTTAAATGGCTCCATGTGCATGCACTACTCTAAAAGCATACTTTGAGTCTGCATAAATGTTTATTTTCTTCTCTTTTGCTATTTCGAGAGCACGGGTTAGCGTGATTATTTTAGTTTTCTGTGCAGAGGTGTTTGCTGGTAAGGGTCTGGATTCGATAACCCCTCTACAGGTAGTGACTGCATATCCAGCGTATCGTTTTCTACTAATAGCACAGCTGCTTCTATCAGCAAACCAGGTTTCTGCATCTGTGAGAGGGGTGTCCTTCAGGTCTAGCTGGCTGAAGTAGGTGGCTTTAATGGTTTCTATGCAATCATGTTCTACTGGCTCTTTTTGGTTGTGGGGAGCTAGTATCCACCTTTGACTTCCAGCACTGCAGACACTGTGTGGGACTTTAGCACAGTTATTTTCTGGCCTAATGTGAATTTGTGTAACTGCTGCGACAGCTCTGAGGCACTCAGGCCATCCCTTAATTGTCTATTATTAGTAAGCAACTGCCTTTCGGCATGGGCTCGGGTCCTGGGCTAATATCTTCAGGGCAGTTTTTTGTTTTTCATGGGAAATTAGGAAGAATGGTTTACATACATCTAGAAGTCTTAAGGCCAGAGCTGACATGAAAGCCTTCTTTCAGTTGTTTATAGGCTCCATTTGCTTTTGTCTACTGAAGGTCTTTATTCTCATTTGCAATGGGTGCATACAAAGATTTAACGAGCAGTCTATAGTTGTAGATCTGTAACCTACACCATCCCAAAAGATGGGGGGGTCTGCCTCTTTGCGGCTCTGTCCTAGAGTCCATTGTAACTGCCCAGGTCACACATGACTCCTCTGTTCTGGTGGCTGTTAGAAGGTCATCTTCTGCTAGGGTTTCTCAGGACTCCAGAGCCTTTGCAAGATGTCTTCTAAATAAAGCTCATGGGAGTTGAGTTTTGCTTTCGCTTTTCAGGCTTTCTTACCCAAATGCAAAAGATTTTCTGACTGGCTTTGTGGATAGGAATGCAAAAGAAGGCATCTTTCAAATCTAGAACGGTAAGCAAAATTAGCTCTGGTGTTAGGCATGTTAGAAATGTGTATAGGTTGACCACTATAGGATAAAGATCCTCAGTTATCTTGTTCACTGCCCGTAAGTCTTGTACTAGCTGATATGACCGGTCTGGTTTTCGAACAGGTAGTATGGGGGTATTAAAATTGGGTTGTCACTTCTTCAGCAATTTTAGCTGTAAAAATTTCTCTGTTATGGGGCTAATTCCCTCTTTGTCTTCCTTCTTCAAAGGGTATTGCTTAATTCTAACTGGTTGTCTTTTTTCTTAAGCTTAACTTGTATAGGGGTAGCATTCTTTGCCTTTTTTGGCACATCAAAGGCCCATACTCCAGGGATTACCTGGTTTTAGTATTTGCTCGTCAATTTCCTCCTTTGGCCCCGATTGCTGTCAGTATTAAGCTTAGCACCTCCACGTATTGCTCGTTGTTTACTTCCAGAACAATTTCTCTTTTCCTAAATTTAATGTTTACTTGTAGTAATTTTAGCAAATCTTTTTCTAGAAGGTGTTTTGGGGAATTTGGTAGGTACAGGAATCTGTGAATGTCCCACTGTTTTCCAAACTTGTATTTTAATGGTTTACAAAAATATGCCTTTTTAGGTTGACTAGTTGCTCTTATTACTGTAACATATTCATCTTTTATAGGTACTAAAGTCTTGTTCAAAGCAGAATGTGTTGCTCTAGTGTCAACCAAAAATTTTACTTTTTTCTCTTTTTTTCTAGCTTCATTTTTATAACTAGTGGGTCTGCTGGGGTAGACACCCCTGGTCCCCCTCAGTCCTTTTGTACATGTGCCACTACCCCCTCTTTTCCTTGCTTTTTGTGTCTACTTCGTCTTTGTTCCCGACACTCATTTTTCAGTGGCCAAATTTTTTAAAATTCGCACACTGGCTTCTGCCCAGCCAAGGCTGGTCTCGCTTAGGTGGCCCCCATCCACACCCGCATTCTCCTCTCCCTTCTTCCTATACTACTGTCACAAACTTTCTCATTCTTTGTACTTCTCTTCTTGATTGCTAAAAACTCTTTATGCTTCCCCCAACAGGACTTCTAAGTTTTTCCTATCTGTCTCCCTGAGTTTTTGAAGTTTGCATCTAATACCTTCTGTCGATTGCCCCAGGAATAAGTTTACTAGTTGTTGTATCCCTATCTTGGATGCCAGATCCAGTGAGGTGTGGCAGCACATGGCATCCCTCAGGCAGTCTAGAAATTCATATGGTGTTTCAGAGGGACCTTGTTTTATTACGTATAAAGCTGACCAATTTATGGTCTTAGGTATAGCCCCTTCTAGTCCTCTTGCTATCTACTCTTGGTAGCTTAACAACTTTTGCCTACCTGCTGTTTTGTTTGGGTTTTAACATGTGTCTTGAAGGGGAAAATAAGATGCTTTCACAGCTTATGGAAGGGGAGGCAGCCGTAAGGCAATAAAAAGAGGAAAGGGCTACGTTTGGGTATTTAGTACAGAAGGCTGGAAAGCTATTAGCTTGTTGCAGTTATAGCTGTATTACCACAGAAATGTATTTGAGATACACTTTGCATAGAGTGTACCCGGTCCCGGTGGGCCCGGCCTGTACCAGGCGCCTGCGGCCTGTGGTGCCGAAGCTGGGGGGGGAGTGGGCGGCGCAGGGAGCAGTTTTCGCTCAGTCACCCCTGAGCCAGCGAGCCGGCACGGAGAAATACGGTGGGCCAGTGTGTGGGACGCGGCAACACTGGCAGGGACTGAGCCCACAGCGAAAGCCGAGCGGGCGGCGAGCGGCGCCCAGTCGCACTGCCAAGGGTGGGGAGAGCAAGCAAGCAGTGGGCAGCGCTCAGCAGTGCAAGCGAGGGGGGGGAAGGTGAGCGGGCGGTAAGCGGCGGCACTCTGCAGGACCGGTGGAGAGGGGAGAGTGAGCGGCTCTGCTGTGAGGCGGCCCAACCACCCGTGGTGCGGGGAAGCGAGCCTTCTACCTCTCTACTCCCCCCCACCCTCCCAGTCCGCCCCGCTAGCCTTGCACGCCTCCCCAGTCCCGTGGGTATGGGAAAAATAAATCTGCCTGGTCGTTCTTCGAGCTGTCCTGCATTCCCGGAAACGAAATGTTTTTCTCAATCTGGGACAGGCTGAGAGGAGTCCTATGGATTACACAATACACATTTTTCTCTGTAATAAACAGTCTGAATACACATTACTGAACACACAACACAAACACGTGATACTTGCTCCGAATCTTTCAGCCGCTTCAGCTACGCAAAACAAAGGGTGTTCCCGACACACGATACTTACACAATCAGCCCAAACACGTCTGACCACTACACCCGTCCACAAATTAGCAACTCTTCAGACAAAAAATTCACTCAAATTCCCTTGAGACACCTTGGGAGTTGGAACTTTGGGGTTCCCCTCCTCCTTTCTCAATACTACATTTCTCAGTGTGCCTTGCTCACACCATGCGCCGTTGCTTCCTGGCTGTCTCACACATACACACACAAAAAGTCCGGATCTTGTTCTTATAACCTTACAACTGCGGTTCACTAACGCAGGAGTTCCCTAGGCTTACTCCCAAGGCCTCTCGACCAGGGAATCCCCTAAATCTCTTATACCGGCCCTCGCCGGTTCCCAGCCAGTATGCTTGCAAGCTAACCCCCAGGGCTTAATGCCGTGCGTGTGGACGTCTCTCACGCCTCTTAGCGGAGCCCTTCTATCCCAGCATACGCTTTTTATTCTAGATTAATACATGCCTTCGTCTGCGTTGGCTCCGACAGGTCCTACTGTCCCCCCGCGGGTGAGCACGCACGTAGGGGATCCCCACCGGGAATGCCCCGGCGGCGCCTGGGGAGTCCCACGCCGCCCACCCCCGCAGTTGGACAGAGGGTGTCCCTTTGTGGGTCGCCAACTGAAACGCTGCGGAAAGAACTCCACAACTAATAATAGTTGTTAGAGCAGTATGTATTTATCGACGTCAAGATGCGTGGGGAATAATTTCACTAAAGACATGCACACCCACCAGGGAACTTGCCCCCTTTATTATTCTCTGAGGTTTTACATATGCATGACATTCTATGGTCTTCTTCATACATATTAATTCCCTGATCCCGTTATCTTCGCTTGGTGTGGTAATTACTCCACACTCTTCTGGGCATGCTCAGTCTTTGGTGGTGGTGGTCTCTGGGCGTGGTGGTGGTCTTCTGGAGTTCACCTCTTCACTTTTATTTTTTCTATGTGTGCTTTGGCTCTCTTGGCACATTTTTAGGGGAACATATCATTTTAGACTCTGTGTTCTTTATTTGCGCTCTTAGCTTTGTTATTCTGCTGTTTAGGCTAGTTCTTTTAGTTCTTCTGAGTATGCTGAAGGTTTTTCATACTTGTGGTGCTTAAATATATGCAAAAGGGTAACAGACACAGTGTTCGGTGTTCATTAAATGCCATCTCATATATTCTAAAATACTACTTGGAATACATTCTAACATACAGTATATATTCTTTAATCTACTATAAAAAATCAGCTGACATTTTTCAAATCTATGTCTCACTCACCCTCTTTCTTTCGACTGACCTTGGTGTTGCCATGTTGTTTTTCTTCACATGTCCCCACCTCCTCCTCTTTCTTGGACTAGGAAGGAAAAAAAAAATTGCTGTTTGTAAGCACAATTGCAAACAAACTCCACCAGTTCAAAGATTTCTGCAGGATTTTGCAGCGCTGAGAAGTTAAGCTCGTCCAGGCTACGAATCAGGGAATCGCTCGCCATGCTCCTCACCACCGGCCATGTGGCTCCCGCCACCACATAGGTGGCACCAGCCACTGCAGCGCCATTCAACGTCTCTTCATGCAGGGCACCAAAAAGGAGAAGCTTCTGCTTCTGTCCCTGCCCTTCCGCCAGTAGCATGGCTGGCTAAAAGTGGCCAAGCAGGCAAAGTTCACTGTGAGCCGTGCAGAGATGGCTGTGGCTGCGCAGCTGTGATGGCCATATGGCCAAGCGGCAGGGCCAGGAAGGAGAAACCACAGCTGCCACCCCTGCCTTTCTGCCCACGGCACAGCTGGCTAGAGGCAGCCAGGCAGGCAAAATTCGCCACTAGCCATGCTGAGATGGCAGTGGCTGCAAGGCTGCTCACGGTGCAGGGATGGCCCTGGCTGCAGTGCTTTGCCACCCCTCCAAAGATTTCCTTCTTAAATATGTCATCACAGAGGTGTTACCAACTTCTCTAATTGGGACAGCAGCATGTCCATTTTCAGAGCCATCAGAGATTGGCTCTGTGGAACACAGTGGAAGTTTCTAGTAGCTTTTCACAGAAGCCACCTCTGTGGCTTCCCCTCCCACCAAAAAAACAGGCTGTGTTAAACCAACACAAGAAAGGATTAGGATAAGGGTTTACCACGTGACTTTTTAATCCTATGTGGACACTTAATCACTACTGGTCATCATCAGAGTCCAGCAACTGTAGAATAGACCACATATGCTTTCCTTGAACTGTCATTAGTGGAGAAAGGTTGGCTGAGTGAGAAGGCTGTTCCTCTGCATCACTCCCCAATGCTGACTCCAAATGAAAAGCCATAATGAGGTCCTCTGTTATTTTGCAAGTGGTAAATTGTCATACCCCAAGACATAAGGCTTTAGCAGCCAGAAACTGGAGTCAGTGTCCTTTTACTTCTCTATATTAATGTCAGGCCCCAGCCTTTCTGGTGTGCTGTGTAACACTACTTCAGCAGTCACACATTCCTTTGAGAGGAGTCTAGTCCTTTAATACAAATTAAAACAACAGCTAATCTTCAGAAGCAGAAAAACAAAATTTGCACTGCAACTCCCTGTTGGTTACGTCAGTTTTTTAATGCTCCAAGTGGAATCTTTTTGAAGTTTTCTGAGATTTTTCTCATGGATGTTTATTCCTGTCTCAGTTTTGAGACTATAACTCTATTAAATGCTTGCTTTTTCCTTCTTACTGTGATTTGTTAGTAAAGAGAAAGGAATGCTAAGTATTTTATTTCCCTGTCTCTAAGAAATCCATATGTTATAGTGATGACAAAATGATTTTTGTTTTTATATATTCTTCATATATATTCATAGCTCTGTAGACTATTATTGTATAGTTATATAGTTCTTATCTAACTCCAGTATTTTTCCTACCCTGATAGACAGAAAGACAAAACACATTACAAAGACCCTATCCTAATCTTGCTTTTTCTGGGAACCAAGGATGAGCCATTCTCCCAAGGCACTTTCTCATACACAAAATAGAGCTAATAGCAAAAGGGGGGGCTCCAGAAACGGGTTGGACCAGAAAGGGGGAATGTCCTGGTTTAGGGCAAATTTGGGAGGAACCCTCCGAATGGTGTTCCTCTGGAAAGCAAGTCCAAACAGCCCCTCCCCACAGCCGGTCCGGGAAAAAAACTCCCTCAGAGAAAAGTGGAAAAAAATATTTATTTAACAAACAAAATGCCCGCAAGTATAAAGAATTAATAATAATAATAATAACAATAATAATAATAATAATAATAATAATAATAATAATAATAAGAAGAAGAAGAAGAAACAATAAAACCTCTCGCCGCTCCAAAGAGAGATGGCAAAACTGAGAGTCTGTGCCAGGAGTTTATCAGTCCCAGTCCCTTTGGTGCTGGAAAATGCCGAGTTCAGGCCCGGTGGGCCACGGGTGCAAGATCCCGGTGCTCCTCTGGGTTTTTTCAGTCCAGAGCAGATTTAAACAGTCCCAAGAAAAAAAAGGAAAAACAGTCCAGGAAAGCTTCTTTGCCTCAGCTAGCTAGACTAACAAAAGGAAAGAAAAAGAAACTCCCTCTGGCTGCCGTCCGTGCATCCGACGAAAAAAAAACCACACAGTCCCAAGGATGAGAGAAGATCCTGAGGAGTGAACACTGTTTTTTAAAACAAACTGCATGCTTCTTCTTTCCCTGCTCACTCTCAGAACCAGTCTTAAAGGTACAGAACACAGAACAGATGATGTGGGGATACAGGTATCATAGTCACCCTAGGACATTCCACCCCTTATCACCATATTGTCAACTTACCAAAACTAATTGAATTCTAACTCCACAAACACATACATTATACATGCATATATCTATATAAAAACAATATACAGCTATATACAGACAATGGCAGTGACATTCAACAAAAGGTGATATGTACACATGGTTCTCATCCAACAACCAGATCTCCCTGAGGTACACATCGTGTTGTTCCATCTTTCTGCATTAACCACCATGTACAACCTGGTCCCTGAGCAAAGACAATCCCACGGATGGGTTTGTCTGTACTTGAGGTGGATTTGATCCAAACTGTCTTCCCTAACAAACCTTTTGCATGTACTACAGGGACTTTATCTCCATCTACTGTATGCAGGAGCTCAGACTGGGCAGGGCCTGCTCTGTTGGTGGAACCTCAGGTGTTAACTAACCAGGTGGCCTTTGCCAGATGCTGCTCCCAATTCTTGAAAGATCCCCCCACCCAATGCTTTCAAGATGGTTTTTAACAGTCCATTGAATCTTTCCACTTTCCCAGCAGCTGGTGCCTGATAGGGGATATGGTACACCCACTCAATGCCATGTTCCTGTCCTAGGGTGACTATGTATCCCCAAATCGTCTGTTCTGTGTTCTGTACCTTTAAGACTGGTTCTGAGAGTGAGCAGGGAAAGAAGAAGCGCGCAGTTTTGTTTTGAGAAACAAACTCACTCCTCTGAATCTGCTCTCGTCCTTGGGACTGTGTGGTTTTTTTTTTTTCCTTTGTTAGTCTAGCTAACTGAGGCAAAGAAGCTTTCCTGGACTGTTTTTTTTTTATTATTTTATTTTTTTTTCCTTTGGGACTGTTTAAATCTGCTCTGGACTGAAAAACCCAGAGGAGCACCGGGATCTTGCACCCGTGGCCCACCGGGCCGGGGCTCGGCATTTTTCAGCACTGAAGGGACTGATAAACAGACTCCTGACACGGACTCTCAGTTTTGCCATCTCTCTTCGGAGCAGCGAGAGGTTTTATTGTTTCATATTATTATTATTGTTATTATTATTATTCATTCTTTATGCTTGTGGGCATTTTGTTTGTTAAATAAATAAGGCTTTTTTCCACTCTATCTCTGAGGGAATTATTTCCCCGGACCGGCTGGGGGGAGGGGCTGTTTGGATTTGCTTTTCAGAGGAACCCCACTCGGAGATTTCCTCCCAAATTTGCCCTAAACCAGGACATACAGTACATTTGGTGCCCAACTGTGGGGCTCGAGAGAGTGGAAAAAAACTTGTATTGATTATTGAGTGCATTTTGGTTGTTTTTTGTGTGGGGATAGAGTAGCCATGTTGCCCCTTGAATCCCTAATGTCTATTGGAATAGAGTCCTTGCTGTATTTCTGTTCCCTAGGTTTCTTTGAGGTTCTAATACCTTTCTGGTCCCTAGGCTTGTTTTCTTATCCAGAACTAGCTCCAATGTTGTCCCTAACACATAGCTTTTACACTAGAGGTGCACGATTTAGGATTGCTATTTTGTTGGGTTTAGTGATCATGATTTATAGGAAGTTTATGAAGGTACTGGAGTTTGTGGCAGGTATGTTTGATTTATGGTTTCTTCGTCCTACCATGCGTCCTAGTTCCACCAGCATGTTTTGGGAATTTATGAATAATTGCACCCACTTTGTTAGAGGAGGAACAGGGGATGAAGCTTTTCAGTCTTTCCTGTCCCTCATATCTTTTGAATCGGTCACATCACTTTTGGAGAATATTCAGTGTCCCCTGAATGTTAAAGATTCCATCTTCCTGGTATTTCAGCTGGTGAGCTTCCTCTATATGGTTTGCAGCTTGTCTAGAATGAGGGCTGAGATTTCTCGAGGGGCTAATGAAACCCCTGACCCAGGAGTTGACCCAGGCGTAGGAAATCTTGAATGGTGTGGAGAATGGGAAGATATGGGCCAGCTCCTGAAGGAGTTTTCTGACCCTGTAGTCTGGGACTTTCCACGTGAACAAATTCAGAATCCAGCCAAGGTGGGGAAATACCTGAAAGAGAAATACCATGATGCCTCTAAGGGAGAAAAGATCATTGCAGTAAGCTGGGCTCTGGCATATGCTTATCGCACCCTGCTAGATAATGTAGGGCAGCCGACAGAGACAGGGAGGCAGGGATGCAAATCAACAGTTACTATTCCAGTCACTCAGGCTGCAGCTAATATCCCCGGCTCCGAGCCAGTAGCTGAACGAGACAGTAGGCCTCAACCAATGGCTGTTGCTGCTAATACAAGAGGCGGAAAGTGTAAAAGCAAGACCGATCGCAAGGTGGAGGATGATGATGATGATGCAGGAGAAGGACCTTCACCAAAATCAGAAGCCACATCGAGGGGTACAGATTCTGGAGCCAATATTGATACCTTTTCCCTAAAGGACCTTCGAGGCCTAAGAAAAGACTACAGGCGACAACCTGATGAATCGATAATTAGTTGGTTAGTCCGCCTTTGGGATGCTGCAGGGGAGGCTACCATTCTGGATGGCACTGAAGCGAGGCATTTGGGATCTCTGTCACATGATCCTGTCATTGACCAAAGCATGATGAGGGAGGCTAGCCCTCACAGTCTCTGGGAACGGATCCTGGAAGGTGTAGCACAAAGATACCTGTGTGCAGATGACCTCTATCTGCAGCAGACACAGTGGAAGACCATAGAACAGGGGATCCAACGTCTGAGAGAGATGGCTGTAGCAGAGCTCATTTTTTCAGATGACGTAACAACTAGGAATCCGGACCTGGTACCATGTACACCTGTCATGTGGAGGAAACTTGTGCGACTTGGGCCACCTGAATACGCTTCTGCTCTAGCAATAATGAAGCGGGATGAGACATATGAGACTGTGCTCGACATGGCGAAGAAGCTGCGAGCATATGCAGATGCCGTGCATGGCCCAACACATGCCAGAATTGCAGCTGTGGAAACACGTCTACAGAAACTAGAAGATAAGATAGAGGAGAATCACAAGAAACTCAGGGAGGAGATTAGAGAGGACCTCTTCCAAATTTCAGCAGTACAGATCAGAGGTGTTGGTACCCAACGAAGACGTTCCCCAGATAGGGAGAGAGGGTACACTCGACGAGCTGAGCTGTGGTTCTTCCTGCGTGATTGCGGAGAAAACATGAAGAGGTGGGATGGAAAATCTACTGCTGCTTTGGCACAACGGGTACATGAGCTGAAGGAAGGCAAGACCCAGAGAGGAGGTTCCACCAAAAGAGAAGCAGCTCCAATTGCCCGTAGGCAAACTGCCAGATATGATGATGATGATATGTCTGACTCCCTTGAAGGAACCTCTAAGACATACGCCCAAGGAAAGAAGGAAAACCAGGCCTAGAGGGGCCCTGCCTCTAGCCAGGTAGAGGCTAGGGAAAATCGTGTTTTTTGGAATGCGTGGATTCGTTGGCCTGGCACATCTGAACCACAAGAATATAAGGCCTTGGTCGATACTGGTGCACAGTGCACATTAATTCCATCAACACATGTAGGGGCAGAATCTGTTTCTATTGCTGGTGTGACCGGGGGATCACAGGACTATACGTTGGTGGAGGCAGAGGTGAGCCTGACTGGAAATGAGTGGAAGAAACACCTTATTGCAACTGGCCCAAAGGACCCATGCATTTTGGGCATAGACTACCTTCGGAGTGGGTATTTCAGAGACCCTAAGGGACTCAAATGGGCATTTGGGATAGCAGCTGTAGTGATGGAGGGCATCCAACAATTGAACACCTTGCCTGGACTGTCCAAGAATCCGTCGACAGTAGGACTTCTGAAGGGGGAAGAGCAACAGGTACCAATTGCCACCTCAATAGTGCACCGCCGACAGTATAGAACAACTCGAGATGCCGTGATCCCCATTCATAAGATGATCCGTGAGCTGGAGAGTCAAGGGGTGGTCAGCAAAACCCACTCACCCTTCAACAGCCCCATCTGGCCTGTGCGAAAATCTGAAGGAGAATGGAGACTGACTGTGGACTATCGTGCATTGAATGAAGTGACTCCACCGCTGAGCGCTGCTGTGCCAGACATGTTGGAGCTCCAGTACGAGCTGGAGTCCAAGGCAGCAAGGTGGTATGCCACTATTGACATTGCCAATGCATTTTTCTCCATTCCTCTGGCAGCAGAATGCAGGCCTCAGTTTGCCTTCACATGGAGGGGAGTGCAATACACCTGGAACCGACTGCCCCAGAGGTGGAAGCACAGTCCTACCATCTGCCATGGACTGATCCAGGCTGCACTGGAAAAGGGTGAGGCTCCAGAACATCTGCAGGACATCGATGACATCATTGTGTGGGGGAATACTGCAGCTGAAGTGTTTGAGAAAGGAGAGAAGATCATCCAGATTCTTCTGAAAGCTGGATTCGCTATCAAGAAGAGCAAAGTTAAGGGACCTGCTCGAGAGATCCAGTTCCTGGGAATTAAGTGGGAAGATGGACGGCGTCAGATTCCTACTGATGTCATCAACAAGATCACAGCAATGTCTCCACCTACCAACAAGAAGGAAACACAATCTTTCCTAGGTGCCATAGGTTTTTGGAGAATGCATATCCCTGAGTACAGCCAGATTGTGAATCCTCTCTACCTGGTTACCCGCAAGAAGAACACTTTCCACTGGGGCCCTGAACAGCAACACGCCTTTGCCCAGATCAAGCAGGAGATTGCCCATGCAGTGGCCCTTGGCCCAGTCAGGACAGGACCAGATGTGAAGAACGTGCTCTACTCTGCAGCCGGGAGCCATGGTCTGTCCTGGAGTCTTTGGCAGAAGGTGCCTGGGGAGACTCGGGGACGACCGCTGGGATTCTGAAGTCGAAGCTACAGAGGGTCTGAGGCCAATTATACTCCCACAGAGAAGGAAATTTTAGCAGCCTATGAAGGAGTCCAAGCTGCCTCAGAGGTAATAGGCACTGAAACACAACTCCTCCTGGCACCCCGACTACCAGTGCTGGGGTGGATGTTTAAAGCAGAGGTTCCGTCTACCCACCATGCCACCAATGCTACATGGAGTAAGTGGATTGCTGTCATCACACAGCGCGCCCGTATTGGAAAACTGAATCGCCCTGGGATTTTGGAGATAATTACAAATTGGCCTGAAGGTGAAGACTTTAGTCTCACAGATGAAGAGGAGCAAGAACCAGTGACACGTGCTGAAGAAGCTCCACCATACAACCAACTGCCAGCAGAAGAAACACCCTACGCTCTTTTCACTGACGGTTCCTGTCGCATAGTGGGAATGAACCGGAAGTGGAAAGCAGCTGTGTGGAGCCCCACACGACAATTCGCTGAGGCCACGGAAGGAGATGGTGGATCGAGCCAACTTGCTGAACTCAAAGCTGTTCAATTGGCCCTGGACATTGCTGAGAGAGAGAAGTGGCCAAAGCTCTACCTCTACACTGATTCATGGATGGTAGCCAATGCTTTATGGGGATGGTTGAAGAAGTGGAAAAAGGCTAACTGGCAGCGTAGAGGAAAACCAATTTGGGCTGCCGAAGAGTGGAAAGACATTGCCACTCGGATAGAGAAGCTACCTGTAAAAATCCGTCATGTAGATGCCCATGTCCCCAAGAGTAGAGCTAATGAGGAGCAGCAAAACAATCAGCAGGTAGATCAGGCTGCAAAGATAGAGGTGTCAAAAATAGACTTAGATTGGCAACACAAGGGAGAGTTGTTCCTGGCTCGATGGGCTCATGATGCCTCAGGTCATCAGGGCAGAGATGCCACCTATAAGTGGGCACGAGACCGAGGGGTGGATCTAACTATGGACAGTATTTCTCAGGTTATTCATGACTGTGACACATGTGCTGCAATCAAGCAGGCCAAGCGGGTGAAGCCCCTATGGTATGGTGGACGGTGGTCCAAATACAAGTATGGGGAGGCCTGGCAGATTGATTATATCACATTACCCCAGACACGTCAAGGTAAGCGCTACGTGCTCACAATGGTAGAAGCCACCACGGGGTGGCTGGAGACCTACCCTGTGCCTCATGCTACAGCCCGTAACACCATTCTAGGCCTTGAAAAGCAGGTTCTCTGGAGGCATGGTACCCCTGAGAGGATTGAGTCAGACAACGGGACTCATTTCAAGAACAGCCTTATCAATACCTGGGCTAGGGAACATGGCATTGAGTGGGTGTACCATATCCCCTACCATGCACCAGCTGCTGGGAAAGTGGAAAGATTCAATGGACTGTTAAAGACCACCCTGAGAGCATTGGGTGGGGGATCTTTCAAGAACTGGGAGCAGCATCTGGCAAAGGCCACCTGGTTAGTTAACACCCGAGGTTCCACCAACAGAGCAGGCCCTGCCCAGTCTGAGCTCCTGCATACAGTAGATGGAGATAAAGTCCCTGTAGTACATGCAAGAGGTTTGTTAGGGAAGACAGTTTGGATCAAATCCACCTCAAGTACGGACAAACCCATCCGTGGGATTGTCTTTGCTCAGGGACCAGGTTGTACATGGTGGATAATGCAGAAAGATGGAACAACACGATGTGTACCTCAGGGAGATCTGATTGTTGGATGAAAACCATGTGTACATATCCCTTTTTGTTGAATGTCACTGCCATTGTCTGTATATAGCTGTATATTGTTTTTATATAGATATATGCATGCATAATGTGTGTTTGTAGAGTTAAAATTCAATTAGTTTTGATAAGTTGACGATATGGTGATAAGGGGTGGAATGTCCTAGGGTGACTATGTATCCCCAAATCGTCTGTTCTGTGTTCTGTA
>JANPWX010019292.1:72052-143745 GCA_024734555.1 Trochalopteron elliotii
AAGGGTGAGTGGGTTTTGCTGACCACCCCTTGACTCTCCAGCTCACGGATCATCTTGTGGATGGGGATCACAGCATCTGGAGTTGTTCTATACTATCGGCGATGCACTGTTGAAGTGGCAATTGGCACTTGTTGCTCTTCCCCCTTCAGAAGTCCTACTGTCGACGGATTCTCGGACAGTCCAGGCAAGGTGATCAATTGCTGGATGCCCTCTATCACTACAGCCGCTATCCCAAACACCCACCTGAATCCCTTCTGGTCTTTGAAATACCCATTTCGGAGGTAGTCTATGCCCAGAATGCATGGGGCCTCTGGGCCAGTCGCAATAAGGTGTTTCTTCCACTCATTTCCAGTCAGACTAACATCAGCTTCCACCAAAGTAAAATCCTGTCATCCCCCGGTCACGCCAGCAATAGAGAAAGATTCTGCCCCTACATGTGTTGATGGAATTAATGTGCACTGTGCACCAGTATCGACCAAGGCCTCATATTCTTGTGGTTCAGATGTGCCAGGCCAACGAATCCACACAGTCCAAAAAACATGGTTGTCCCTAGCCTCTACCTGGCTAGAGGCTGGGCCCCTCTAAACCTGGTTATCCGTCTGTCCTTGGGTGACTGGAGCTACTTCCTTCTTAGTGGAACTTCCTCTTTGAGTCTTGCCATCCAACAATTCATGCAGCCATTGTGCCAGATCATCGGTAGATTTCCTATCCCATCTCCTCATATCTTCTCCACAATCACGCAGGAGGGACCACAGCTTACCTCGTGGGATGCCCCCTCCCTCTCTATCTGGGGAACGTCTGCGTTTGGTGCCAGAACCTCTGACCTGTACCGCTGAGATTTGGAGAAAGCCCTCTTTCATCTCTTTAATCTCGTCTCTGAGTGTATGGTGATTCTCCTCTATTTTGTTTTCTAATTTCTGCAGACGAGTTTCCACAGCTGTGATTCTGGCATGTGTTGGGCCATGCACAGCATTTGCATATGCTCGAAGTTTCCTTGCCATATCCAGCACTCTCTCCCCTATGTCATCCCGCTTCATTATTGCTAAAGAAGAAGAGTATTCTTGTGGCCCAAGTTGTACAAGTTTTCACCACATCACAGGTGTACATGGTACCAAGTCTGGGTTCCTAGTGTTTAGGTCATCTGAGAAGACAATCTCCGCCACTGCCATTTCTCTCAAGCATTGAATCCCTTGTTCTATGGTCTTCCACTGGGTTTGGTGCATATAGAGATCGTCTGCACATAGATATCTTTGAGCCACACTTCCCAGGACCCGTTCCCAGAGACTGCAAGGGGTAGCCTCCCTCATCATTCCTTGGTCGATAACCAGATCATGTGACAGGGATCCCAAATGCCTTGCTTCAGTGCCATCCAGAATTGTAGCTTCACCTGCAGCATCCCAAAGACGGACTAACCAACTAATTATAGATTCATCTGGTCGTCGAGTGTAATCCTTTCTTAGGCCTCGAAGGTCCTTCAGGGAAAAGGACTCAATAGTGGCTCCTGACCGTGTGCCAGCTGGTTGGGCAACTGAGTTTGTGTCAGTTTGGTCGGCTTCTGATTGGGTGTCGGTTGGATGTCTGATTGGGTGTTGTCGGGAGGCATTGAGGGTCCTTCACCTGGATCATCGTCCACTGATCAATCGGTTTTTTGTGCGTGCTTCTTTGCCCCAGCAACTGCCAGGGGCTTAGGCTCACTGTCTGGTTTAGCTGCTGTCTGAGTGACTGGCGTAGCTGCTGATTTATTTTTCTGGCCCCCTGCTTCTATCTGCTGCCCTACTTTATCCAGCAGTGTGCGGTAAGCATACACCAGGGCCCAGCTTATTGCAACAATCCTTTTGTCCTTGGAATTATCCTGGCACTTCTCTTTCAAGTATTTTCCCACCTCAGCCGGGTTCTGAATGTGTTCACATGGAAAGTCCCAGGCTATAGGGTCAGAAAATTCCTTCAGGATTTGGCCCATATCCTCCCATTCTCCACTCCACTCAGGATTTTCCACACCTGGGCCTCCTTCTGGGTCAGGGGTCTCATCAGCCCCTATGGAAATCTCAGACCTCACTCTAGACAAGCTGCAAATCATATAGAGGAAGCTCACCAGATGAAATACCAGGAAGATGGTATCTTTAACATTCAGGGGACACTGAACATTCTCCAAAAGTGATGTAACTCAAAAGATATGAGGGACAGGAAAGACTGAAAAGCTTCATCCCCTGTTCCTCCTCTAACAAAGTGGGTGCAATTATTCATAAATCCCCAAAACATGCTGCTGGAACTAGGACGCATGGTAGGACGAAGAAACCATAAATCAAACATACCTGCCACAAACTCCAGTACCTTCATAAACTTTCTATAAATCATGATCACTGAACCCAACAAAATAGCAATCCTAATTCGTGCACCTCTAGTGTAAAAGCTATGTGTTAGGGACAACATTGGAGCTAGTTCTGGATAAGAAAACAAGCCTAGGGACCGGAAAGGTATTAGAACCTCAAAGAAACCTAGGGAACAGAAATACAGCAAGGACTCTATTCCAATAGATATTAGGGATTCAAGGGGCAACATGGCTACTGACTACTCTATCCCCACACAAAGAACAACCAAAATGCAATCAATAATCAATACAAGTTTTTTCCACTCTCTCGAGCCACACAGTTGGGCACCAATATTAACGTATGTCCTGGTTCAGGGCAAATTTGGGAGGAACCCTACGAATGGGGTTCCTCTGGAAAGCAAGTCCAAACAGCCCCTCCCCACAGCCGGTCCGGGAAAAAAACTCCCTCAGAGAAAAGTGGAAAAAAATATTTATTTAACAAACAAAATGCCCGCATGTATAAAGAATTAATAATAATAATAATAATAATAATATGAAACAATAAAACCTCTCGCCGCTCCAAAGAGAGATGGCAAAACTGAGAGTCTGTGCCAGGAGTTTATCAGTCCCAGTCCCTTTGGTGCTGGAAAATGCCGAGTTCAGGCCCGGTGGACCACGGGCGCAAGATCCCGGTGCTCCTCTGGGTTTTTTCAGTCCAGAGCAGATTTAAACAGTCCCAAGAAAAAAAAGGAAAAACAGTCCAGGAAAGCTTCTTTGCCTCAGCTAGCTAGACTAACAAAAGGAAAGAAAAAGAAACTCTCTCTGGCTGCCGTCCGTGCATCCGACGAAAAAAAAACCACACAGTCCCAAGGACGAGAGAAGATCCTGAGGAGTGAACACCGTTTTTCAAAACAAACTGCACGCTTCTTCTTTCCCTACTCACTCTCAGAACCAGTCTTAAAGGTACAGAACACAGAACAGATGATGTGGGGATACAGGTATCATAGTCACCCTAGGACAGGGAATTATCTCATTATCTGTGCTTCTAACTGGGGATTCTTGTCAATTATGCTAATTTGCTAAACTTATAAAACTGTACTGGCCTCAGGTCAAGTGGGTATTTTTCCATATTTGCCCCTGGAGGCCTTCAATTAAAGACCAGCTTTTATATTACTTCCTATATTTATATTGCCTTGAAAGTGTGTTGTTTTATTTCTAGATTTTAGTATTAGCATCAACAGTATTCACAGAAGCTTTGTCAGAATGCTATCAACATTTAAAATAAGTTTGAATACATGTGTTATAGATACATATTATAAAGTTGGCTTTTTGCAAATATTAAAATGAATGCTATATGTATAATGTGGGAAGATTTTACTGTATTAGTATAGTTTCTTTTATTTTCTGCTATACAGGGCTTAGAAATAGTGATGTGATGAATGTATATATATATACTTTTAGGTTGCAGCATAATATTAAAATAAAATCTATGTGATGTAAGATGCTTTTTGTAACTAACCCAGAAGAATAAGAAAGATAATCAGGAAATTCCCCACATTCTTGGATTATCTGGATGAAGATAACGAGGACAGACCCCAAAACTCCAGGAGAGGAATTTACTGAACCTCTTTTACCAGTATCTCATCCAGATGAAGACGGTGGGACCAGAGCTCCAGGAAAGGAATTTATTGAACTTATGCTATCAGACAGAATGGAGCCACTCGCAGATGGATCTACAAGATAAAATGGTTGGGGGGAGTTGAAACTGAACAGAGAAATTCAAACTCAAGAGGAATGTTTGAATAATGCATTAGGGTCTTTTGAATATGTAACAACCTGGTACATTTAAAGAAGTGTTTTCTGAGTTAGGATGTGCTTTCTGGCTGCATGCCTGGCACCTGACTGTTAACTATTTTTGCTTGTCTGTCTCCTGATTATGTCTTCTTTTTTTTTACTTTAATTAAACTTATAAATTTTACTAAGAAAGTGAACCACGTTTTTCACACATGTGAAACTAAATTGGACAATATTGTTCAATTGTCCTATATTTGAAAGGTGTGTGTCCTAGGTAACCTAGGTGACCCAAAAAATGTGTATTATATCACATATTTTGTCTATGTCATCTGCAATATGTTGTACTGTCTCTTTAAAACCCAGCAAACCAGGAAATGGAACTGGAGTGTTTTACCCCAGTTCACAGAAGGGAGGGGTCTGAGGTCCTTTTAAACGACAGGGAATAGACACACAGAGCTCTCTCTTGTTTCTCTGGGCTCTCAAGGAGATTGCTTCTGGCAGGTCTCCAATTAGCAACTTGAGAAGCCTCATTTTGCAATCCTAAACTTCTGCAGATCGAATTTCGCAATACCTTTCCACACCCACCACCCCAAGCTGGGACGACAATGGGGACGGGGACGACAGGGTTAGAGATGCAGGTTTTGGTGCCTGGGGAGTCTGATTCCCCACCCCCCCCCCCCCCATCAGGACAACAACCCTAGACAGAAGCACCAACGTCAAGTCCAGCAGGTGGCAGGAGAATGCAGCAAGTGGCAACACTGACAACACATACACACACTTCCACAGTTGCTGAAAGGAAGCAGGGAGGCTGACACTGCAAGGCTAGAGCTCCCCAGGCAACACCAACACTTCCTTTCTGCCACCAGCACTGCTTAGTAAGCTCCTACCTTCCCTGGGTTTTTTTTGTTTCAGGGGTAAGGTTGAGTCGAATGGAGATCCTCCGCCATATTGTCTTTGTGTTCTGTTCCACACAGTCTTCTATGGCGGTCACCATCTTGGGAGGAGGGGCTTCTCCCCCATCTTTTTTTCTTTGTTCCTGGAGAGCCCAAAGGGATTCAGTATCTTTGCATCAAGTGCTTTTTGCTGTTTTTTTTTTTAATAAACTGCAATTTTTTCACTCAAATATTCTCACATTTGTCTCTCCTTATTGGTGAAAGGGGAGCGGTTAAAACTAAAGGGGAGGTAGCTCCTTTTGGAGTCTCTGCCCTGTATAATTGTCTTAAATTAAGACAGTGTGTCCCTCTGAATTCTTTGCAAAAGGCTCTGTTCAAGATAAGCAATAATAAAGGACCAAGAGTAATTATTTCCCAGTCAGTTGTTATCCAAGTTATGGAAGGAAAAAGACAAGGGATGAGTAAGGTGGTTTAATTAGCCCATAATTTTCTTAATTCATCTTTAAGTACCACCTGGCACTAGATAATTTATTGCAAATTCTCACCCATGGCAGTGAAACATCAACACGGGCTATCTCTGAGTGCTGTGAAAACTCCTTAGAGAAGGGGCTGAAAAAGCACATGTGGAGGACAGTGCAACTTCTGCCCTGCCCAGGGACTGGATGGAACCAAAGGGCTCTCCAGCACTTCTCTGGATGGCTCTGATGATTTGGGAAGGCTACCCTCAGCCATCCCTCTTTAAGTGTGACACTGACCTGTGGCTGGGATCCTGCTGTTGTCCCTGAATTGTTAATGAGGTAATGAGGTAGCTGTTTGTGTGTGAGTTTGAATGGTACCAGTGGAAGGGCATATCCCACTTCCTGTCTCAGATGGGAAGTACCTCCAACCCTTTTTGCCATTTCTTGAGTGTGCTAGTTTTAACAACCAGCAGGGAACAAAACTCCAAATAAGCCACTCCCTTTCTCTTTCCCCTTCTGATACTGGAGGGGCAATAAGAAGAGATTAGGAGTTAAAATAACAATTTACTAAAATCACAGTAACAACAATATCAATAGCAAAAAAGTATACAAAAAGAGGGTGTCCTACCCACAAAAGGGCATTCACCACCAGGAAGAAAAACATACTTCCTGAAGACAGCGTTCATCATGGTCTCCAGACAAAGACAAATGGTAACTGTTCCTGTGCCTGGGCCATGTGGTATTCTGCAAAAAAAGCAATATGGGGAGGTGAGCTTCCACAGCTTAATGCTTCCCCCCTCAGCCCGAAAACAACTGAAAGCAGGGACAAGCAAACCCTGGAAGCTAGTTTGTCCAAGTCAGGGGTGGCACAGCCACTGGCTGAGTGCAGGTGCTTGAGCTGCCAACTCCTACACTCCACGGCAGCCTTTTTCTCGGCAGAGACAGTTCGCAAGGTATTTAAAATTGTTTCCCAAACCGCCCTCAGTTCCGGCACGAGTTTTTCGTCTCTGCCGCCTGAGATCGTGGTGTCCGACATTAAATTCCTGATCTCGCTCCATTCCATGGCGCTGAACACCAGGGACAGCTTATTTAACTTTCCTTTCTTCCTGGCCCACAGGGTCAACTGTTCTAAGTCATTTTCTTTTAGGTTTTCACCTCTCTTAGAGAGGAAATTTAAAAGAAGCCACGTGGCAGCTCTCAGCTCTGCCTCCATTAGTACTTTTTCAGTCTTTGTTTTTCACTGCGGCTTACCTTCCCCCACGGGATGGCTGGCGCTGTTGCTCCCTACTTGAGACAGGCGACCCCTGCCACGGACCAACTTCCCAGCTCCAGTAATTTGGCCCCGGTTCAGCTTGCGAAAGGGTCCAAAAACGGAGTCTTCTTGTATTTAAACGTCAAAAACCCGCATCTAAGCGAAAATATTCATCATTTAACCCCGCATTTAAGCGAAAATATGCATAAATCAAAATCACTGCATCAAAGCAAAAATATGCATATTAAAATCACATCGAAGCGCAGGTGTCCCAAGCTCAGGCACCAGATGAAGCAGGGGAACCTGAAAATAAATGGGAAGTTGGACAAGAGCAAACGCAGATCTGACCAATATGGTTAATGCTACGTTCTCTACTTTATTTCAGCTAAAATGGCAGGTTATATACACTTCTACATAGTTTACCTTTACAGGTGGTTTTTCATTGGCACACAGCACAGGGAAAAATGCAAACACACATTGTTGAACAAACTCTTAAGGCAGCTAAAGTGTCCACACTAATTACTATACTTGTTAACTCCTAGAAAGTCTACTGTCCTTTGCTAACACCTTAAGCTGTAATTCTAACTGCGCCATAGACTTGGCACTGAATTTCTACCTGCGCCACAAACTCCTACAGGCCTCAACGATGAGGCCCAGTCTGGGTGATTCAATTACAGTCCAAATACAAATCATATCCACCTTCCCTAAGAAATTCTGCTACAGTAGAACCCAAGAAGAGCAAAATGTTCAGTGCCTGCTTGTAGAGGGACCATCAGAGTGGTCACCCACATCTTCTGCATCTGGGTCATCACTCGAAGGTTCATCCACTTGATGACTTTCATTCTGGTCACAGTTTGAAGGTTGCCTGTTGGCCCGGTTCTGCTTTTGAGGTTGCAAGTCAGGATGAACACACCTTGCAGGTACCCAGCATACGCCAGTATCTGTGGATACACATGCATACCCACGACCCGAAGTGATAAGCTCATATGGGCCTTCCCACTGCTTGGTGGTTAAATTTCACACCCAAACCTTTGCTCGAGGCTGATGCATCTCACCCGAAGCCTGTAACGAAAGGTGATGGTTCCAAATGACAGGATTAATTGAATTCTGCGGCACCGTAAGGTGATTTATTGTATACAAAGCTTTTGCCAATTGACTGTGTGGGGTTTCACCCTGCATTTCCTGCTTTTGTTTTTCAAGAACCCGCTTTAAAGTACCATGGGCGCATTCAACAATAGCTTGACCAAGTCAGAGAATGGGGAATACCAAATTTGTGTGAAACACCCCACAACTGCATGAACTGCTGCACCTTCTGTGAGGCATAAGCAGGACCATTGTCAGTCTTCACAGTAGAAGGTATGCCTAGAACAGCAAAAGCCTACCTCCAGTGGGCAATGACATCGCGAGTTTTTTCTCCAGTATGAGCAGAGGCCCACATAGCAGAAGAGAAAGGGTCAATAGACAAGTGCACTGTCGCCCTGATGCAGAAGTCTTTTTGTTGTTTATACTCTTGAACTGGAGTTTCTCATGCAGCTTCACAAAAATAAGGTATATTTTTAGCACTTATCTATTGTTTGCATTCTTGTCCTCTGGGAGGAGAAATGTGATGGACAGTGATGTTCACCATCCAGGTCAAGAGGTGGCAACCTGTGTAGCCCATCTCTGGCCTTTTGTAAAAATGTATATATGGAGTCAGATTTTTAGAATAAAGCAGTAGAGTAGTAGAAGCTTCCCCTTGAGCTGCTGCGTCTGCTTCATTCCTCGGGTGCCCTGAGACTGCCGTAAGTGATGACCCAGAACGTGTGCACCTGACACAAGTGGTGACACAGTGCACATGTTTGAGTCAGCCAAATTCAGCAATTTGGGTGACATCTGTCTGCCAAATCTGCAAGGCCTTGAGGCCTCTGGGATTTACCCCGGCCAGTAAAGGCGCAGCAAGCGTGTGACAGTCATCACAAGAATTTACAATGTCACAAGCTTCAGTTGGGGTCAACTGAAACTGCTTTTACAAAGCACATGCATTCTGATAAAAGAATTCATGTGATGCCTTGGCTTGCGTGAGTGTATCAGGCTGAGGTGCTACCCACACAGGGTTAGCCAACTTGTCAGCCCCGGCATTACCTTCTGCTGTGAAAACTGGCAGATTGGTATGGCTTCTAAGGTGCAGAATGTAGTATGGATGAACTCGGGCCTGAATGGCACACCACAAAGTTTTCAGCAAATGAAACAAAGCAGCATTGCTGACCTTTTTCAAAAGTGAATAACCCAACTGCTGTGCTATGTCTGCCACATAGGCAAAATCCGTGGCCAAATTGAAAGGTTCCTGGGAAAATCGCTCAAATGCCATGACAGCAGCCTCAGTTCAACCAATTGGGCTGAGCCAGTCTCATGACCTTCCAGCTCCTGCCACTCAGATCCATCCTGCCAAGTAACAATGGTTTTTTCCTGTTGTTCCTGAACCGTCAGTAAAGACAGTGGGTCCTTGCACCTGCTCCCGACTATTTTTGGGCCGCAAAGAAAAATTAGTTAATTTTGCCACCTGCAGTAGCTTGTGGCTGGGCAGATGATAAGTGATCTGCCTTGAAAAGTTTTCCAGAGCACTTTGCAGAGAAACACTGTTTGCAAAGCCCCAGTCAAAGTCCTCCCACTGTACTGGGAGTATGATCTTTGCGGGATCTGCTCCCATCAATTGCAAACACCGTTGCCAGCATTTGATTATCAGGCAAGTGATTAATTCAAATAATGTGGATGCCGTCCTTTGTAGCTGATGGGGCAAAAAAATCCATTCCAAAATGTGCAAGGAATCAGACCATTTGTCACTCCATTGTCCAATGATGCCTGTAGGATGTAAGTCTGGAGTGGTAATGAAAACAGTGACATCAACGGAGGGGTCAATTTGATAAACCTGGCAAGCAGAAACAGCTTGCTGAACCTCCTCCAGTGCTCGTCGTGCCTCAGGGGTCAATGTGCAAGGTGACTTCAAATCAGAGTCCCCCTTTAATAGATCATACAGTGGAGACAGTTGTGTCATGGTCAGTCCCAAATACGGACATAACCAAGTAATGACACCCACCAATTTCTGTGCATCATTCAGTGTCTTAACAAAATGTCCAAATTGCACCTCTTGGTGTTGAATTGTTTTTTCCAAAATTTTGACTCCCAAATACTTCCAAGGAGGTTGCTGTTGAACCTTCTCTGGAGCCACCTGCAGCCCATAAGAATGCAAAGTATCAAGCAGCTGAGGCTGTATCCCCAGCAGCCCATCCTGAGTGGATGCTGCCACCTGGATATCATCCATGTAATGATAGAAATGGACGTCGGGAAATCGCTTACAAACTCCAGACAAGGCCAGGACCACATACCATTGGCAAATGGCCGGCGAATTGCGCATGCCTTGAGGCAAGACCCTCCATTGATATCTCTGTGCAGGCTCAGCATTGTTAATTGCTGGCACTGTGAAGGCAAATTTCGGTTTATCATCAGAATGCAAAGGAATTGTAAAGAAACAATCCTTCAGATCAATGATGAGAACCAGTCAATCTGCGGGAAGCATGGTGGGCGATGGCACACCAGGTTGCAGCATCCCCATGCTTTCCATCACAGCATTAACTTTCCGGAGGTCTTGTAACAACCTCCATTTCCCAGATTTCTTTTTGATGCAAAAGACAGGAGTGTTCCAGGGACTGGTAGAAAACTCAAGATGACCCTGGTCCAATTGCTCCTGAACCAATTCTCAAAAGGCAACTAGTTTTTCCTTAGGGAGGGGCCACTGGGTCTCCCAGATGGGTTTGTCCACCAGCCACCGTAAAGGAGGCGTAGGACACAGTGTGCCCTTCATCACAGTGGCCCCCATCAAAAATCCATCCCAATCTGTACCCTCCAAGCCGCCAGTACATCCCGCCCCCAGAGGTTTGCAATAGCTACAGTGACATGAGGCCAAACCATAGACAACTGTCCCTCTGAGTTTGTGATTAGCACAGGCTGCTGGCTCACTTAGCATTGCACCATTCCACCCAATCCTGCGACGGGTGACTCTACAGGATCCAGAGGCCACTGTGGAGGCCACGCAGAAAAGGAGAGCATGGTCACATCCACGTCTGTGTCAATCAGGCCTCGAAGGTGAATTTCTGACAGGGTGGCACCAGGGAGGCAGAGAGTACACAGCATTTTAGGACGCTTGTCAGACACTATTGCAGTCCAGTGAACTCAAGGCAGCCTGGTAGATCTGAAGCAGCCGTCCCCTCAACACTGGTCCACAGTTCTGGAAACAGAAGACTTAAAAGGCACAAGTTGAGCAATGTGAGTTTTTTCGAGGATAGTGACGGGGGGGTGGGTGTGGAAACCATGGCACAAATTTGTCCCGTAAAATCTACATCAATAAGTCCTAGATGCACAATGATACCCTGAAGGGTAGCACTAGACCTCCCTATGAGGAGGGCACTTTTGCCCTCACCCAGGGGTCCAAAGGTATCCAGGGGAACTTTGTGTACCTTGCAAGAGTCTAAGATGACTGTTGCTGCCGTACAGACGTCAACTCCATCTGAGCCATGGGTGCTGGCTGCAAGCTGGCTAGGCAGGCCTGCATCGGCATTGGGACCTGGGGAAATGCTTGTGTCTGCGCGCATTTCCCCCAAGTGCTCGGCTTCCCGTTTCCTGAACTTGGCAAAGGCTGACCATTGGCATGGAGTTTTGCCATACAAACCTCTGCATAGTGGCTTGGCTTCCCACACCGACCGCACAAAAATGAGGGAAGTTTTCCTTTCTGCTTTTGTTTTCCCTGCTTTTTGCTGGCTTGTGCGTTCACCTGTTTCTGCTGTCTGCCCTTCGGCCCTTTCCAGGATGACTGTATAGCGGTAGCCAAGGCAGCCATCTTATAATCTGTGGTGCCTATATTAGCACAAGCTTGAACCATGTCTGGTAAAGAAGGATCCTGTGGTGGCTTCACATTTGCCAAACTTTGTTTGCTAATTGGGAGATAGGATTTTGGGAGAAATAGGCAAAAAAGACTTAACTTAAAAGTAAACAGTTTATTAATACACAGAAAGGAAAGAAAAAAAAAAGAAAAGAAAATGAAACTTTCAAAACCCTTCTCTCCCCACAAGCGTTCACTTTCTTACAAACAACATAGAGACAACTTGTGGTATTCAGCCAGTTTCACCATTTAAATATAGTCTTTCATCAATTCTTCAGGAGAGGAATCTCTTGTTTACTTTGGAATTTTCCTACTGACAACCTAGAAAAGTTTTTTTGTGGGTTGGAACTCTCACAGAAACAGCTGCCCTGGGAAAAGTGCTTCTATGTGGTCTCCTCCCATTAGCAGTTTTCCAAGCTGCTTATGGGTCGTGGAACTTAAGTATCTGGGGTGTCACTTTTTAAAGATAAGCAACTTCAAGACAAAGAATTTTTTATTTCAAGGAACAGAGATGTCTTCTTACTTTTTTTTACTGGTGCAGGAGCGTCTTATTTCTCTCTCTCTGTTCAAGCATCTCATGGGACTACAGAAATCACAAATTCTAATGCAATACAGTTCATCACAAACACTTTTGCTTGAAAATCTACAAATTATCTCCCCAAATGCATATTTTCCATGATTTAAAGCACAATCTACTTATAGAGTTCATTTCTATAGCTGAAACAAGAAAGTCCAGCTAACAGGCCACTCTTTCAACCTTTCTCTAATTAATCCTTTTCTCACTTTTTCTATCTGACTGTCATGGTTTAGGACAAATTAGGGGAAGGTCTCCAGAAGGAGCCCCCCAGAAAAAAAACCTCCACCACCACTTCCCCCCCCCAGCTCTGGGTTTGAGAAGGAATTTCTCAGAGGAAAAATGGAAAAAACCTATTTATTGACAAATAAACAAAGACACTCCCCAACACAAGGGAAAAGAAAAATACTCAAGCACTCAAGCAGTTGCTGTGAGGGGAGGGCGCAGAGCTTCTGTTTTCAGGCGTCGAGGACCCCCAGATATTCCCAGGTCAGGTCCGGAGCCGGTCCAATGATGTTCGGGGGGGGGGAAAGGGAAAGGAGAGAGAAAAAGAAAAGAAAGGGAGGTCGCCAAAACCAGCAAAGGAAAAAAAAAAAAACAAAAGCAAAAGCAAAAAAAACCCAAAACCAGCGGCGAAGTAAAGGCAGCAGCTAAGCGAAGCAAAGCAAAAAGCCTGCAGCCAAGCCGAGCTAGCAGCCAAAAGCAAAAGCACAAGTAGCCCCACCGCCGCAAACACCCCACCGAGGTGGGGGGGGGGGGGGGGCAGCTGTCAGACATAACAGTGCAGTACATAGAGATAAAGCTGCACGATTGGGATAGGAGGCACCGTCAACCCAGGACAGACTGTTATGCTAAGTCTTCTCTATGCTCAATTACTTTGTTTTATCTCTGAGAAGAGCTAGTGCTCTGGAAGTTCTATTTGTTGGCAGGGAAGAGTTAAAGCCTGCTCAGGCTTGCAGTGGTCATGTGATATCTGCTGGGTGGCAGCCAGGATTTTCAAAAGCTGCGGGGATGGGGAAAAACTCAGGCAGACAGATCTCAAAGCAGCTTGGTTGATGAAAGGCTCCTTGACCCTAGCCCTCGGTCTAATTCAGGGTGGGCCCAGCTTGGAGCGGCTGCAGGCTCCCCTCCCCCTGCTGGGGGAGGCCTCGGGCCAGCTCCCCCCTGCCATAGGAGAAGCGGCAGAGTGTTTTACAGCGACTAAAAAACCAATCCGGGCCAGGGGAACATCATCCCCTCCCCTGGCCTGGGAGTCACCGTGCCAGGCGGGCCTCTCGTGAAGGCCCGAGCCCGGGCAGGCCGGGCCGTCCCAGCCCCCTCCAAAAGAGAAAGCCAGGACTGCCTTACCTCCTGTGAAGGCATAAGGGAGAGCGATGCTAGGCTTTCTTCTAACTTTTAAAGCTGTGTAACCCAGAAGTGTATCCTTGCATGCAATTGGCTATTATAGTTGTCAGTTCAAAAAAAATCACCAATTGCACCTCACCATCTGTGCTAAACCAACACAGATCCCCAGGGAGGGCCTCAATAAGCTTCCTGCAATCTGCATTGGAGTTGCTTTTTGCAAGCTGTTTGAGCAAGAGTGCTCTCAAATTTTCATCTTCCACCTGCTTCTCCAAAGATGCAGAAAGCTTTTCAACAAACTGCAAAAAAGGCTCTTTTGACCCTTGGACTAAAGTTACAAATCTCTGTTTTGGAGCAGCCAAGTCTATGGTTTTTACCAGTGTTGACATGCCTGTTTTCTGGCACTGATGCAGCACATGAGGGCTTCAGGTAGCCTGAAAATCAGGGTTAGCAAAATTGCCTACCCCTGTCAACTGATCACTTCCAACCCCATGCCTGGGGTCCTGCTGAAATAATTGACTATTCTGTGCTGCTACCCTTATAGCCAGCTGCCTCCAGTTAGTTTCGAAAACTTCAAGCTGGACAGGTTGAAACAACACCTGAGCCAGGTGTCTGATATCATATGGTGCTAACAGGTCAGCATTGATGACTCTAATCATCTGCATTACCTCAGAAGAACCCAGACCATATTTAGCCACCTTATCTCGAAGGTCCATCACAGCTTTCCACGATATGACTGTCAGGCTGTCCTGAACTAGGATAAGCCTTAAGTACAGGAAAAGCCTGGATACCTCTTTGCAAGGCAACGTTATCCCTTTGGTCCAGCTCCATAGATGTCACAGGAGCAGGGACAGACATCTGGCTGGGGTCACATCCATAGCACCAGATAACATGTCCCCTCCGGCACCTGCAAAGCCGGGAAGACCACCTCCAGACCCCACAAGATGTTCTACATGTCCCAGTCCCCCATTTGCAAAGCTTTGGCTTTCACTTGATCCCAAAATCGCCTGGGGTCCCTGGGGCAAACCGTAACCTGGCACGGAGGAAGCGTCCAATGACTGCTTCTGCTCTGACCAAATGCCTGCCCCAGGATGGCTGTGTCGCCGCCTGACCAAAAGGTGAATACTGAAGGGCCTGCAGACGTGGCAGTCCCGGGACCACCAGGGGGTGGGGGGTGCGGGACCGCAGCAGCAGCCGCAGGAGCTGGGCCAGCCATGGCGGGGTTTGCAGATGCCTGCAGTACAGAGCCTCCGGCCAGAGATGCCTGCGCGGTGGACCCCACTGCAGATGCGGACGCAAGCAGTGCATCCAGACCGGGCGTGGGGGGGGGGGGACAGCAGAGACTCGGCACCGCCCATGCCCGACGCTGCGAGGAAAGATGGCGCGGGGGGAGGCGTGGCGCAGGAGCGCTCTGGAGGCGGTCAAAATTTCGGAGTTAGAGTTCTCTCTGCAATTTCAGAGCAGTGTGATGAATTTCTTCCAACACACAATCAAACTTGCCACTTCTATATTGCCAGAGTACAGAGACTCCAACAGGCTGTCCCTTACTGACTGCCATAATTCTTTCGATATCACTTTTACAGCACTAGAGAAAAAAATACATTCCTTTCCCCGGAGATACAATGCCTTAAGGTGGCCTCTGGGAGTATCCACTGCGTGGCACTGTAAAATATCTTACCACATTTCTGTTATCAATTTGTCTTCTGGAGCTAACGTAGGAATGATCATTTTGCGTCTCGCTGGGGGACGTGTCCCAGCGATCAAAATTCATCTCCTTAACAAAGAAGGGAAGTGAGCAGGCCGGAATCACCAAAACCCTCTTTCTAGGATCGGGGTAAATTACAGTACCTTGTCCCGCAGCTGCAGTTCAGTCAGGGTCACCAGATGTCGCTATAGGACATGAAAGAAAGACTCCAAGTATTTCAGAAGGCAAAGAGCATAGAAAAAGAAGGCTTTATTTTCTAATTCTTACTACCTTTTATAAGATGTTCCGATACAGACTTAACATGAATGGTGAATAGGAATGACACCTCTCAAATCCCATTTGTGAACTAGAGAAACAGCAAAACACCACCTGCAGAAAGATTGTTTTGAGAAAGAATAGTTGTGTGCCAAGATTGTTTTGAGAAGAAACTTTCTTGAGAAATTTTTCCTTGGGAAAAAGTTAGCAGCTGCTAGCAGGCTAAAAATCTCTCAGGCCCACAGCCATCCACTGAAGGTGTCAACTAATACCAGTATGTACCGGTATCCCTCGATGTGTGGTAACTCTGCAAAACCTATTTGCCAGTAATCTTCAGGAAGATCCCCTGCCTTTGACACTCCTAACACAACTCTTTTCCTCATGTCAGGGTTGTTTTTACAGCAGATTTCACATTTGCTCACTACCGATTGTATAATGTCAGTCATCACTTTTCCTACTACTACCTTTTTTAGATGTTTCAGAAGATTTTCAACCCCAAAATGTGTGTTTTCCTGTTCTCTTTGAGCTAGCTCTCAAAGTATCAGGGGTGGGACTACAACCTGATTTGCTGGTGTAACAGCCCACCTACTTTCTGTGATCTCAGCTTTAAGAAACTTGATTAGTTTGTGGTCTGCTTGGTCATATTTTGGGGTGAACCCAGACAAATCAATCTCTTTTTGTGGAATTACTGCGAGAATACCTTTTTCTGCAATCCCTCTTGCTGCTTTATCAGCAAAGCGATTTCCCAATTCTGGAGTGGTTTTCCCTTTTTGGTGACCTCTACAATACATGATAGCTACTTCTGCAGGTTTTCTAATGCTCTCTAAGAGGGTGAGTATTTGTTTAGCATGTTTGATTTGATTACCTTGTGCGTTCAGAAGTCCTCTCTCCTTCTAGATGGCTCCATGGGCGTGGACAACACTAAATGCATATTTAGAGTCAGTTCATATATTTACCTTCTTTCCTTTGCTCAGGTCTAGGGCTCTTGTCAGTGCAATCAGTTCAGCTTTCTGTGATTATACATCTGCTGACAGGGCCTTTGCCCTGATCACCTTATCCTGCATGGTTACTGCATAGCCTGTCATCCTTTTGCCATTTTTGATAAAGCTTCTCCCACCTGTAAAAAGCTCCCAATCTGGATTTTCCAGAGGCACGTCTTTCAGGTTTAGGTCAGCTGTAATAGACTTCTTCAACTGTCTGTAAACAGTTATGTTCAGGCTCATTGTCAATTAAGGTGGAGGACAAAAACATGGCAGGGTTAACAACAGAAGTTGTTTTCAGGGTAACATCATCTTGTTCTAATAACAGTGCTTGATATTTAAGCATCCGGTTACCAGATAGCCAGTGCCCCCCTGTTTGTTCCAGTACAGCTGCCATGGCATAGTGTAGCAAGGCGAATTTTAGGTCTTGAATTTGTATTGTATTTGTATTTGTCTATACTTGGTATGTCCCTTCCCGAATCCTCTTACCCATCCCCTGATCCCCTTGGTATCTCCCAGAGGGGAGCCCCTTGTCAATCACCCTGGAAACTTGAAGAGAAATCATCTCCCATTTGGCCAGGTGCTCAAGCACCTGCCCTCTTCAATTGTCCTGCTAAGTGACCCAGTCTAGAACCTCCCAACCCCTTCCCATCCATTGGCCCGAATTCTCCTGTTGCCTCAGGCAATCTCCTGGGGTACATAAGGGAGAAGGACAGGCCGAGCCTTGCCTTTTGCACGTGGAGCTGCAACAATAAACACCTTTCAAACCCACTGCAGAAGCCCGCTCTTCACTCCAAAGCCTCACCCACGCTTCCAGCTAGCAGATCTGAGGAACCCACAAGAACTACTGCAGTTGGTCTGGGGTAAGCAGCCTGCCGGTAGCAGCCCTCCAGAAGGAAACCACTGCAGCACAGGGTACATATGCTACAATGTGTCACCCAAGGGTGAGTTTTTGGGCTTCCTGGATCAGGACAGTGGCTTCCACAGCCTTCAGGCATCCTGGCCAGCCTTGGCCAAGATTGTCTAGCTGTTTGGAAAAGTAGGCCACAGCCCTCCGTTGGTTCCCAAGGCGCTGTGCTAGTACACCCAAAGCCATATTCAGTCTCTTGTATGTAAAAAGTTCAAAAGGCTTAGTTAAGTCTGGTAGTCCCAGTGCTGGAGCTGACATTAGAGAGTGTTTCAGCTGTTTAAAAGCTGCTCTAGTGTTTTCAGTCCATATGATAATTCCTTTTTTGGCTGCTTTTAGTGCCCCATATAATGGTTCTATCAGCAGTCCATAATTTGCTATCCACAATCGACACCAACCTACCATTCCCAGGAAAGCTTGCATCTCTCTCATGGTATGGGGCTCTGGGAGTCGACAGATGGTGTCTTTTCATTCTTTGCTGAGTTTTCGGTGTCCACGGAAGATCTCAAGCCCCAAATAAACTACTGCTTCTTTGGAAATCTGTGCTTTGTGTTTAGAAACTCTGTACCCACTGTAATGGTTTGAAAGCAAAACGAGTGAGAGGCTTCAAATCAGAAACACAATTTAATAGGAAGAAGAGAAAAAGAAGAATAAAATAAAATAAAATAAAATAAAATAAAATAAAATAAAATAAAATAAAATAAAATAAAATAAAATAAAATAAAATAGATGCAATAATGCAAAAGACCACTGACAGAGTCAGAATACAACCTGAGTGGGATGACGGAAGCAGTGATCCCGTAGAAAGGTCTGGTAGCTCTGATCCTCTGGGAATCCAGTGGGTAAGGTCCCCCCTATTGTCCCAAATCCCAGATTATATCCAGGTGAGAATGCTTGGCTCCTCCCCCTGGGCGGAGCATCTCACAATGGGATAATGAGTCATACAGGGGGTCCTTGATGGCCCATTAAAGAGAGATAACTCCCAAAGGGAGTTACCTATGAGTCATGCAGCAGGCTATTAACAGAAGACCCATTAACAAAAGACCCATTAGCAGAAGACCCATTAGCAGAAGACACCTTAACAGAAGACACCTTAACAGAAGAGGGAGGGGGAAATCTGGAAGAACACTGCTTCAGCAATTGGTTTCAACAGTTCATGAAGATGGTGATAGAATACTTTGTGCATATCTTATACTTGCAACCCAGGACACCCACTCAGTCCCAAGAAGTTTAATAAACTTACGGTATGTCGTATGCAGTCATTTCTGGTTCTGGCTGCAATTAGGATGTCATCCAGATAATGAAGAATAACTCCTTCTTGCTCCTGTCTTTTCCAGTCCTCTAATTCCTTTGCTAGCTGGTTTCCAAATAATGTTGGGCTGTTCTTGTAATCTTGCGGTCAGACTGACCAAGTGAGCTGAGTTTTCCTCCCTGTCTCGGGATTTTCCCACTCAAAAGGAAAAACCTCTTGGCTGCTTTTATGCATAGGAATGCAGAAAAAGGCATTCTTCAGGTCTACAATAGTAAACCACCCTAATTCGTCTGTCAGTGTGGTCAAAAGGGTGTAGGGACTGGTTACCACTGGGTGTATGTCCTCTGTAATTTTGTTAATTACTCTTAAATCTTGTACTACTCTATAACACTTACCATCTGCTTTCTTAATGGCTAAAATTGGGGTGTTGAATTTGGATTCACATTGCTTTAATAAAACATGTTGCAGGAATTTTTCAATTACAGATGCTAATCCTTTACGGTTCTCTAATTTCAAAGGGTATTGTTTTTGCCTTATCAATGTGGCTCCTGCTTTGCGTACAATACTCACTGGTTCTACTCATTTGGATCTTCCTGCCACGGTCACCAAAATGATGTATGGAATAAGGACTTTACAATTAGAAATTGTAAAGCAGGTATGTTTTATTCCAGCTGGGACGCATAAGGGATATTTCCACCAAATATGCACGCCTCGATGATTTTTCTTTGGCTATTTATCTTCTGAAATATTATGTATGCATTAAGTTTCACAATACGCCTATACATATTCATTACCTAACTCTGCTAAGCCTTGCTTCGTAATAAAATGAGCTAGAAAATCCTTCTGTGGTTGCACAGCCCTCTCTGGTGGTCATGGGCAGGGATCTTCTGATGAAGTAAATAGTCTTCCTCCCAGTGGCCTCCTTTTGACCTCTCCTTCTGGGCAGGCGCAGTAAGGATTTGTCTAGTTCCCAGGTCAGTTTGTCCTGGAAAAAACCAAGAGCCTGGTTCTTGCTGGCTCGCAAACCACAAAGTTCTACTTTATCGAGTTTTAACAATTCCTAAGTCCCGCTTTGCTGAGTTTCAACATCATACATCTTACATATATGACTTTTACCTAGCAACTACCTAGCAACTGAGCTTAGCAGCTAATTTTCTATGTGTTCTCAGTACAAGCTGTTTCTCTACAAAATCACCAAAGAATCTGTTTCTAAAACTCTGTATTTTCATATCCATAAATATTCCCCATATCACATGCATACGCTGCCCTGGTGGTCCGAAAACTCCTGTGGGAAGCAGATAAACAGATGAATCAAGCAATGTTACTGTGATGGAGGTGTCCAAGTCCAGTCCAGCACTCCCTGGTGTAGCGGGCTGTAGATTGGCGATAGTCTGATAAAGGCTGCTTGTGGTGGCTGGGCTGAAGCTTGCGGTGGTCCTCTCTGGGGCACTGGCTGGGGCATTTGTGTCTTCTAGTGGTGCGGCCCTGCGCTCTGGCTCTGGTTTCCTGATATCGGATGCCCTTAAAATCATACTTGGAACGACATTGATTAGTGTAATGCCTCCCTTTACGACACCAAGGGCAAATACCAGGAACTTTGGATATGGCCTCCTCCTTTTTGAAACAGTCCTTTTTCAAATGTCCAGATTTCCCGCACCCGAAGCATGTTCCCGAGTCCCCTGGTGTAATCTTCAAAGCTGCAAAAGCATTAGCTCTACCAGCCTCTACAGCTTCATAGGTAACTGCTGCCGTATGCTGAAGTGTCCCAAGGCAATTGCATGCCTCTATCATTTCCAGAAAGGTGTGTTTCTCCTTAGGCAAGGACTTAAACAGTTTTTTACAGTTCTCATTAGCATTTTCAGCAACTAATTTTAAAAGCAACACCTCTCTGGCAATGTCATTCTCAATTTGTCTTTCAAGAACTTGTTTTAAGCCATCAATTAATTCCATAAAGGCTCAGCATCTGGATCTGTTGGTCCTGGATCTAAGGGGTATCCCTCCCCCTCACTGCTAGAGCCACCATCAGCAATATAGGCTGCTAATGACTGCGGGATAGGATGCCTTCCCCTCCTTTGTCTGGGCTGAGGGGGGGTTGATGGCTGTGGCCGCTCTTCAGAGGCGCCAGTTTCAGGTGGGCTGGGAGAGACAGGGCAGGGTAGGGACCCAGTGGTATCTGCAGAAGATACATCCTGAGACTGGTTTTGCTTTTTCAGCGTCTCAAAGATCACCTTCCAAGACAGGAGTGTACGCAAGCTCCCAGCCGGCTCAGCCCGCGGCGCTGCTTGGCTGAAATTCTGCTGCTGCCAAGTTCCAACCATGGCCGAGCCGGGCTCCGCTCTAGGGGCGAGCTCCCGAGCCATCCTGCCGGGGCCATGGAGAAATCATTCGGCTGAGAACACCGAGTGGCCGCCACCCAGCAGAGATCACATGACCATCTGCAGGCCCAGGTGAGATGTTAACTCTTTCCTTGACAGATGAAACTTCCAAAGCACAAATCCTTCTGAGTAAAAGGACAGAGTGAAACATGGAGAAACACAGCATGGGACTAAAGTCGGTGAAGAGAGAGAGAGAGTAAAAATCCTAATTGCGAGGAGATGGAGAAGATGCCTTGTTTTTTGGGCTGAAAGTCTTTTATGAGCCATGGTAATTAACTGTAATATATTAGAATATCCCTTTAAATCGTGGAAAATATGGATTGGGGAGATGATTTGGAGCAAAGGTATTTGTGATGGACGAAGTGAATACTGATCTTATAAGAACCTCTGATCTCATGAGAAGTTTGAACAGAAAGAGAGAGATGAGATAAGAAGCCCTCTGCCCCAGGGAAGAAGAGAGATCTCTGTTCTATGAGATGATTTTAGAGATAGTGAAGAAAACCCTTTGCTTTTGGAGCTGTTCATCTTTAAGAGTGCTACCCCATGAGTATGCATGAGTCCATGGCCCATATGTAGCTGTGGGAAAGGCTACGTGATATGAGAGGTTCATAGAAGCAGGTTCCCGGGCGGCTGTGTTTTGCGAGAATTAAAACCCACAAGAGAACTGTTCTATGTTGTCAGTGGGGAAATTCCATGGCAGACTAAAAGAGCCTTCTCTCTCCAAATGAACTGATGAAAGAGCATTTTATGGGTGATAAACTGACTAAGAGTTCCAGGTTTTGTCTCTTTATGTTGTTAGTGGGAAAGTGAACAGTTTGTAGGGAGGAAGAAGTGTTTTGAAGGTTTCATTTTGATTCGCATTCTCTTCTTTTAGTGTTTGTTAATAAACCTATCTTTATACCTTTTAAGTTTGAGCTTGCTTGGCTTTTCTCCTAATCCTATCTCACAGCAGGGAAAGGAGTAGAAGATTCTGATTGACACTCAGACCACTACACTAATTTTGATAAACAGAAATTCGCGAACGTGAAACCACTACATGATTTGGTGTTTCTGCCCGGTTTCATAACTTAAACCATCACACAGGGACTGGGTGAGTGGCCACAACCTACTTTACCTTGTGTCCTGGGTTGACGGTGCCTCCTATCCCAATCGTGCAGCTTTATCTCTGTGTACTACACTATTATGTCTAATAGCTGCCCCCCCCTCGGCGGGCTGTTTTGCCGCAGTGGGGCTACTTGTTCTTTGGGCTTTTGCTGCTAGCTTTGCTTTGCTGCTGGCTTTGCTTTGCAGCTAGCCTTGCTTTGCTGCTAGCTTGGCTTTGCTGCTAGCTCGGCTTTGCTGCTAGCTCGGCTTTGCTGCTAGCTCGGCTTTGCTGCTGGCTTTGCTTTGCTGCTGGCTTTGTTTTTGCTTTTGCTTTTGCTGGTTTTCGCTGCTTTCGTTTTTTTTTTTCCCCCTTTTTCTCTCCCTTTTTTCTTCCCCCCCCCGCCCCGAAGATCATTGGACCAGCTCCGGACCTGACCTGGGAATATCTGGGGGTCCCCGACGCCTGAGACAGAAGCTCTGCGCCCTCCCTTCACAGCAACTGCTTGAGTATTTTTCTTTTCCCTTGTGTTGGGGAGTGTCTTTGTTTATTTGTCAATAAATAGGTTTTTTCCACTTCTCCTCCGAGGAATTCCTTCTCAAACCCAGAGCTGGGGGGGGAAGGGGTGGTGGAGGTTTGTTTTCTGGGGGGCTCCTTCTGGAGACCTTCCCCTAATTTGTCCTAAACCAGGACACCTTGATTTGCACAATATTGCACAAACTCCCCAGTTGGACTCTGGTGGAAAGAGAGAGAAGCCAGGGAGCAGTCTGGTCTACAGCAGCAGGGTTAGCAGAGAAGAGGAATGGCTAGTGGTGGCCAATGGGTGCAAGGAGCCACCAGCTCCACAGGCAGTGCTCAGCCCTGAGCCTGGCAACCTGAGCTCCCTGGAGAAGACACCCTGTGGGAGCAGCTGGCTCAGTGGTAGCAGTTGCCCAAGCAAAAGGAAGCTGATGCCTGCTTGCGAGGTTGTGGCTGACTCCTACTTTGAGGATGAGAGCCTGTTCCCACCAGTGAGGAAGAAGAGACCCCTGTCATGCCACCCAGTGTCCACGGCCTGCCACAGCACCAATGCCAAGAGGGCACCTTACTGGAATCACCTGCTTCCCATGGCCAAGGTGAGTGTCACTTGTAGCGGGAGACGGAATGGCCCAGCAACACCCAGAGCTCAGGAATGTCCTCGTGGACAAAACATGGTCCTTATGGGCATGTGATCTGTCATGACACCATGCCCTGTTTTGCCCCAGTGCCACAGCAGTGGTGTGAGCAAGGCAGTGGCTGACAGCCAATCCTGGGACACACTGTCTGTAGGTTGTCACCAGCTCTTAAAAAAGTCTAAGTCACTATCTGCTGCTTGCAAGCAGCTCTCTGGCTTGGAGAGCCTTGTTTGAACCGGACACAACCTCTCTGTGACAGCAAGAGTTGGACATGCAGCACAGAGGCACAGTCAGCGTCTTACTGGAAGACCAGCTGGCCTCTGCCTGCCTGGGGGAGAAGAAGGCAGAAGAGTCGGATGGCTTAGGTCCCTGGCCGTGATGTCCATCAAGGAACTCTGCCTGCTCAACAAGGGTTTTGGTGGCAGGGAACAGGACTGGACATGCTCTGACTAGGGAATGGGAGCCCCAGTGCTGTATGCAGAGATGCCACTGGCTTTTCTAAAGTTCTGGGGTGCCCATGGCATGTCCCCAGGGTGCCACAAACTCTCAGATATGGGGCAGATTCTGGAGGTTTGTAACTACCCTGGAAGCTCAGGAGCTGCCTGTGATTCCTCCCTGCTTACCAGCCCCTCCTGACCAGCTCCCTGCCTTCCCTGTCTCCTGCCAGTTGAGGCTGCCGCAGGCTCACACCAGAGCTGTCATGCTCTTCTTCCCTAGGGCATGTCATGGTGCAGGGATCCACAGGGGCCAACAACAGAGCTACTCTGCTTCTTGCTGCTTGAAGCCAGGACACACTGTCCATGGGGCACAGCTCCATCCTGGCCCATGCACCCCTTTTGGTGACTGTCCCCCAGCCTGGCTGCCCCCATTAATGCCCTTGCCAAGTGAAGCCCTCCAGCAGCTTCCCTTGGTTTTCCTACCTGGTCATGCCAGTCAGTTCCATCATCCTTTGTGGGGCTTACAGAAGGGAAGGTGTTTCCCATGAAAAGGGGACATCTCTAAAAGGAAACTCCAGCATGACTCTGGCTTTAAACCCCTGTCCTACAGCTGTAGGAGACTGGCTGTAGGCAGAGGCTGCCTGCCTCTGCCCAGAGGCATTACCAAGGACTTTGCATGAATCTCCTGGGAATGTGACTTTTCTTCCCTGGGAGGTGCAAGGGGGTGTTGGTGCATGGATCTTTCTGGGGTTATCTTTCTCACTGGGGGTTGGCCCTGAGACATGCTTTGCAGGGTGGGAGCTGCTCACAGCACCTCCAGGCTAGATACCAACACTCCCTTCTGCAGCAGAGCCACTTTAGAATGGTAAAGACCTGTCCTTGCAGACAGGTCTCAGTTTTGGCAGCCCCACATCCCCAGCCCTTGTGCTGCCCTGCTGGATGCTCTCATGGGGGCCACTGACAGTCTGTCCAATCTTCTGGGACCCTCATGGGACTGTGGGGCAGGACAAGGGCCAATGGCACCTCCTGGGGGTGCACAGTCCCTGGTTGCTGCCCTAACACAATGCTCAATGTTGTGTCCCCTCCAGAGCTCTGCAGATTGCATTGCGGTCGGGAAGAGGCTGAAGAGTGGGCTGGGTCTCAAATCGTGAGTATCTCAGCAACTTCAAGGGTCAGCCACAGGGGCCTGGGGGGCTGTAGTGGTTTCACGTTCACCTGTCTCTGTTAGCCAAATTTAGTGTAGTGGTTTAAATGTCTTTTTCTGCTGTGAGATAGGATTAGGAGAAAAAAGGCAGGCAGGCCCAACTTAAAGGTAAACAGATTTTTTAACACACAGTAAAAGAAGAAAATAAGAATCAAAATGAAACTTTCAAAACACTCTTCTTCGCCCACAAACTGTTCACTTTCCCACAAACAACATAAAGAGATAAAACCTATGATTTTTAGTCAGTTTCACTATTTGAAAATAATCTTTCATCAATTCTTTAGGGAGAGAAGTCTCTCTAAGTTTACCACAGAATCTTCCCCACTGAACCTAGAACAGTTCCCTTGTGGGTTTTAACTGTCACAAAAACAGCCACCCGGGGAAAACCTGCTTCTGTGAAATCTCCTCCCATTAGCAGTTTCCCAAGCTGCTTATGGGTCATGGGAACTCAGGCATACTAGGGTGTCACTTTTTAATGATGAACAACTCCAAAGGCAAAGGATTCTTCATCTCAGGGAACAGAGATGTCTTCTCACTTCTTCACTGGTGCAGAGGGCTTCTCATCTCTCTCTGTTCAAACATCTCATAGGATCACAAGATCACAACTACTAATTCAATTCACTCAGTCAGTCACAGATACCTTTGCTCAGAATCCACAAATCTAAACAATCATCTCTCCAAATGCATATTTTCCCCATGATTTAAAAGGATAATCTACATATAGAGTTCATTACCATAGCTCAATAAGAAAAGTTCAGCCTAAAATGGCAAACTCCTCAATCCCTTGTCCCAATAGTCTTTTCACTCTCTCTTCACTCACTGTCCATGCTGTGTTTCGTTATAGTTCAATCACTTTGTCCTTTTCCTCTCTCTCAGGGAAGGTTAGAGCTCCAGAAGTTTCATTTTGTGCCAAGAAAGAGTTAATTTTCTTTGCCTAGGTCCTCTCTCCCTCGGATGTGGCTTACGGTGTCACATTTCAAGGCTGCGCTAGGGGGGAAACTCACACCGAGAGATTGGAGCTCGGAGCGGCTAGGCAGGCAGGAATCATAAATGCTATAAAATACCTCCTGCCCTCCCCTCGGTGACAATTGGGGCGGGCCTGGCCCAACCGGGCCTGTAGTTGTTATCAGGGGGACCCAGCGGACATCTCCCCCGGGGGCTTTAAAATTAGCTGATGTTAAGCTGCAGCCTCCCCCTCCCCCGCTGGGAGCCGCTGGGAGCCGATGGGGCCCGGCCAGGCCAAGGACGGCTCCCCCCCGCAAACAGGGGGGAGCGGTGGGGGGCGGGGCCTGGCCGGCCTGGGCGGCTCCACAGAGCGGCCCCGACTTGGCTTGGTGTTACCTGCTGGCAAGCCAGAAGGAAAAGGGGGTTTCCCGGGGGCGGGTGTGTGTGTGTGTTTTCTTCTGATTTTTAAGCCTGTGTGTTCCCAGAGGCGTGTCATCTTTCTAATTGGTCAATCAAGCTGTCAATTCTAAAGTAATTAACTAATTGGCTCTTGCTATCCGTGCTAAACCAGCACAAGGTGCCTAGCCTCCCCAGAACCCTGTAGCCCCTTGGTAGGATCAAGTTGGGACAAATCCTCTTCCCTTCCCTGCTACAGGCATTTCCCCTCCACAAGACCCCAGGCTGTGGGGCAGATGGAGGTTTCTTCTGCCCCTGGGGGCAGGAAAGTGTGTCCCACCTCCACCAAAGAAAGGGACAGGGGGACCTGGAGAGGGATCCACACCCCCAGGGACACAGGCAGCCCAGGGCTCTGTGCTCTCTGTTTTGACAGTTCTCCTCTCACAAAGTGAACATCACCAAAGCAGCCTCTGGAGGGGTACCAGGTCCTCCACAGCATCCCATCACTACCCACGACTACCATCAGCCATGCTCTGCTGGGCAACTTTGAGGTAATGGTGCCCACCTGCCAGAGAGGAGGTGGGTTCTGTGTGCTCTGGGCTGGGCTGGAGATGGGTGTAAAGAATAAGAGCTTGACTCAGCCAATAGATCAAGCAATAATCAATTTATTAATTTAAATGATAAAATATGAGCAAAGCAGCGCACTGGGTACAGTGGAGGTTTCCCCTCCAGCTGCACATCAAATGCTGATTTTTGCTGGTATTTATTGAGCATCTTCATAAAGCATTTCTCAGCAGTTTTGGTTTTTTTTGTGGTTTCCTCCTGGTTTCTGTTTGTGAAGTCCAATTTCTATACCCCATTGTGATCAGTTCCTATTGATGTCGAATTTCTATACCCCAAGGTTGTAAATTAGTGATGGTGATGTCCAGTTTCTTTTTCCACAATCATACGTCAGTGATGGTGAGGCCCAGCTTCTCTTCCCAGGGCCATAAATCAGTGAGGGTGATGTCTAGCTTCCCTTACCAGGATCATGCATCTGTGCTGATGGGGGTCCAGTTTTCTTTTCCAGGATCCTCAATTTTCTTTAGCTTAAGATAAGCTCACTTCCTTCTTTTATTTAGGTGATTACCACTTTTTTACATTCTAAAGCTGTAGTTCAAAACCTCTTATTACAAAGCAGTTCAAAGCCTATAATAATTTTGTTTCAACGCAAATAATAATACTTATGCATTCTTCTATCCTACATGCTAAAGGCCTAAAAAAAAAGGAAACTTAAAACTTATATTGTGAAAACTTTAAAACTCACATTATTCACTTATCAGCATGCAAAATATTTGTTCAAAAAGCCTCTTTCCATGCTTTTTCCTTTGTTTATTAAAACTCATTTTTATAACTGTCCCATGGCCTCATTCCACACATTTTACAACAACTACACAGGCCACCTTTTCCTCTTTTTTTTTTTTTTTACCTGACATGAAACACAACCTCACATTTCACATGGGTATGAGAGACTGAGCTCGACAGAAGCCCCAGTGTGGGGCAGGGCCGATTGTTCCCAAGGCCCTGGCATGCATTGTCTGTTTGCACAGTCACCATCTGCCAGCAGAATGGTTCTGCCAGCAGATCTTTGGGTGATGCACTGGGACCCCAGACCCTGCTGAAATCGCCAGTGTGGAGATGAGCAGCTGAGCTGAGGTACTCTCTGTGTTAGATGAATGGCTTCAGCCCACCAATTCAGGATGGATTTGTCTTGAAGTGAACAGCTGGGGCCACTCATGGGTGGTCTTCAGAGAGCCAGAAGACATGTGAGGACAAGCAGATGCCGTTGTGATGGAAATGGGGGTGATCTTACCTGCAGCTTAGAGGCAAGGGTGTTGGAGTCCAGGGCACGGGGAAAACCCCTCAAACTGCCCTGGGGGCTCTGGGACCCCAGGAAAGCATTGCATTTGAACTTAGCCCATGAGAAAAATTGCCAACACTTATGGAGGATAAGAGAACAACAAAAATTTAAATTAGACAGTAGTTTAGTTTGTCACAGGGTGAAAATTTGTAGTTTTGGGTTTTTAGAATGGAAGTAGATAGAGGCAAGATGGAGAATTTTGGGTGGTGTCTTAAGTTCTTCTTCTACTCCATCTTCTGCTGTGACAGTGGCACAAAGACATTGGTAGAATGTAGGTGATGTAGAAAATTGCATGTCTAGAATTAGTAGTAATTATTGGTACAAAATTGTAAATATAGTACATTTCAAGAGTTAAGTGGGTTAGAAGTCCTTAAGTGACCTTGGATGCCAGGTCTCGTGCTCTTGGCAGCGGTGTCTTTCAGCGTGCTAAGCCTGGTGTTAAGCGGTGCTCTGACCTTCAGATAAAAAATTTAATAAACACCTTTCAAGACCGAGCTGCGAGATCCGCTCTTCTTTCTAACTCTGGCATGGGACTTTGAAAAGGAAAAACCCCTAATTAGGGGAATCTTGGACTCAAAATTCAAGACAAGGGACAGGACTGGTGTTTGAAAGTTCCTAACGCTTCCTTCCTCTCTCAGGAGTCCATCCTGGAAAGGAACTTTGTGCCATCAGGGAGTATCAAGGGATTCACAGCAGAGATCAGTGCCAGTAGCTCCTACTGTTTGCAGCACATCACCCTGCCTGTTGATGTCTCCTACTTCAACATCTCCAAACACAGCATGCCCTTGCCTTTCCTGGTATGCAGACAAGGGAGGGCTGGGCCCATGGGGGAGGTGAGGGAGGGCTGTACCCAGGCATCCTCGAGGGCTGTCCCTCTCAGGAGTGTGTGGGTCAAGCAGCTACCTACCTGAGGAGATGGCTGGCTGCGCCCAGAGCAATATTTAACCCACAAAGCAAAGATGGAATGAAGCAAGAACACTTGCAGGTATATAAACAGGCAGACTGCTGCCCATCTGTCTCATGGCTGTTGCTTCACTGTCACCTCTGTGTTGCTGCTTGTTCATCCTTCTCTCTGGAGAGGGAGTGAGCTGGGCATTGTCTTGCTATCTTGTGCCAGGCATTCCTGATGATAGAGGCTTGTGACCCCATGCTGGGTCCCAGCTGGGCTCTCTGTGGGCTTTCTCCCTCTCACGTACTTTCTTTTGCCCCAGGGAGTGATTGACTTGGAGGCCTTGGGAAAGAAGGGTTACAGTGTCCCTAAAGCTGGAACCATCCAAGTGGTAAGTCATTCCCTGGCAGTGACACAGGGAGGGGACCAGGTAGGCCTGTGCCCTTCCCAGTCTCACTTCCTACCCCTCTGGCCCTAGACCTTATTTAGCCCCAAAAAGATTGTGGTGAAGATGTTCTTGGTGACATACGACTTCCAGGACATGCTGGCCAACCACATGACCTTCCTATGCCATCGCATCTTCCTGGTTCCTGTGGGGGAGAACAAAAGCTGCTGTGTCCCCTAGTGTGGGAACCCTAAAAATCCCCTCAGGGAAACTTCCAGGCTTTGCCCTGGGAGGATTTACCATAGAGGTTCCCTGCCTAGGCTGAAAGACTTCCTTCATGGTGTCTTGCAGAACTACTGCCAATCTACCCTGGATTGCTTCACAGAATCACAGAATGATTAGGTTGGAAGAGACCTTCAAGATCAAGTCCAACCCATGCCCTAACACCTCAACTAAACCATGTCACCAAGTGCCACATCCAGTCTTTTTTTAAACACATCCAGGGATGGTGAGTCCACCACCTCCCTGGGCAGACAATTCCAGTACTTTATCACTCTTTCCATAAAAAACTTTTTCCTAATATCTAACCTATATTTCCCTTGGCAGAGCTTGAGACTGTCCTTCCTTCATTAGTCACTAAACCCTGCCCTCCCCAATTGTTCATCCCTCATACCCCTCTGTATGTTGCCTCACCCTTTGTACCACCCCTGTGCCCTCAGATCATTGGCTACTGTACCCCCTACTTAAGTTGGCACACAGCACATGGTCTTGTCTTCTGTCCATGATCCCTTTGGCATGCTGAAATAAACCTTGCTGGAAAATATCATATAGGAAACCCTTCCTGTCTTTCCTCCACTGAGGCATGTATGTGTGCATGGATTTGAAATGGCTGTTCCTGTGGCCTGCTCTGATCGGCTTCTGAAGGAGATGCTTCGAGAAGGTAGAAGTATTTTACAATCCTGCCACAATGCTACACCCCAGCAACCCACTGGGCACCAGCCCACTCCACAGGGTCCTTTGCTATCTGATGCATCTAAGGTAAAGCATTCTGGGAGGAATGGGCACCTGCCCCAGGGTCACCCCTGGACTCCTCTCCCATGTGTCCTTGCCTCCCCCAAGCCTGAAGGCCCTCCTGCCAGAGTGGGAGGCTGGCAACTTGATCCCCTTGCCCTGGGAAGGAGCAGGGACTGGCTGCTTTGTCAGGGAGGTCTGAACTGCTGTTCTGCTTGAGGGCAGCAGTCTTTGTGCCTCTGAAGAAAACCAAAGTGTTGGAACCCTGGAGGCTGAAAATTTCAGGCTTTCTGAGTTGAGGGGTGCTGACACTCAGGCAGGCACCGCATTTGACTTGAGGCCTTGGAACAGGCTTCCGGGATTGTGTGATAGCACAGGGGTCGTGGGTGTGTAGTTGGGATGGTGTTGTGTGATCTCACAGGGTGAAAACTTAGGTTTGGGGTTTTGGAATGTGCTAATGTGTGTGGGCTAAGATGGAGGATTCAGGGTGTTGTCTGAGTTCTTTACCTTCTTCCTTCTTCTTCACAGATTTGGGTGGTTTTCTCTAGTTGGGTGAAAGATGTCTGCATTGCGGACCTCGAATGGTCATTATTGGGTCAAAAACATAAATAATATAGGTGTCACTTTGGTATTGGGTAATTATCTCTTAAATAGCCTTGGTAAAAGTTAGAAGGTCTCTATTTTGTCTTGTTTCTTTAACTGGCAAGTTGGAGCTCACGCTTCGTGAGACTGTAAATACTGTAAATAGATAAGATATAATAAACAACCAAGACCAAACTTGACTCTATGTTTCCCGTGTCTTTCATCCTGACCTCGGCCGAGATAAAGCAGGCAGAACTGTAACACCAAAGCATGGCCACCTTGATCAGGGGCCAAAGTAGGTGAAGGGGTTGTGCTCCCTTCTAAGTCTGCCTGCCCTTGCCTATGGAGCCTGAGGTCCTTCCTCCCTGCTCTTGTCTCTACTTAGGTTTCATAGATCTAAGTCGAGGAAGATCTACCTTCACAATGACATCCGTCTGCTATTCTCCCGCAAGTCACTTGAGGTCAACTCAGGGATCCCCTATGAACTGAAATCCTTCACAGAGATGCCAAGGAACCCCTGCTACTCGCCTCAAGCCTGACCTTCTCCATCCCCTTGGGCTACCAAGGAGCCTTCAGCCCAGCATCTTGGAGACAGGTGAGTAAAGGGCCAGTGAGCAAGTACCACCTTCGAGTATTACCCTCCCTGTGTGCCCCTGTCCTCCTGAGCAGCAGACACATTGTGCTGTCTCCCCTTTCCAAAGAATTAATTCCCCCAGCCCAGAAAGCTGCGCGCTATGTCAGGGACCATGTGTCACGTTTGTCTCCTGTTGTTAAGAAAACTCCATGTCCCCAATATCCACTGGCCTCCTGTTCAGTTAAATTTGGTCTCCTCCAGTGAGAGATACTCGGAAGACATATTCTGTTTCGGATTCCTGTGGGAGCTGGCCATATTCTTTCTTTAACTTAGCCAATTCGGTAGCACTGAATGGTATTTGTTTAGTTGTGATATGCGGTTCAAAATCTTCATCATTAATATAATTATATTCAGTTTTAACCAAGGATCTCAAATGAGGGCAGCAGCTTTCCCCAGAATTATTTACTGAATTCCAATTTTTTCTGGGGGTATATTTCATTAATGTGGGGAGTTTCTTTTTCCTCTGCCTCTTTTAGGGAGTCAGTATTCTTTGAATTCTTAGAATATTCATCCCTCAAGGCAGCCTGTAGCAAATGATTTTCATTTATTTTTTCATCTAATTGTTTCTGCAAAATTCTCACTAAGTTTTGAAGAGAATAAATAATTGTTTCCTCTTCATTACGCTGATTAAAGCAGTTTTCTATAGCGGCCGTAAGGCATGCTCCTAAAACAGAACAAATTATGGTTTTATCTCAGCCAAATCTAGATTTTGTTTCATGTTGTAAAAAACATACTCTATCAATCACACTCTCCAAATTACACCAATTATTCTAATTTCACTCTTCAACTTCAGGAGAGGGGCTAGCACTATGTTTTGCTAAGAGAGCATAAAATGCAGCTTTGTCTTTTGCACTAAAGTTTTCAGTCATTTTGTGAAGGGATCAAAAACCACTACAGGGAGGTAAGACTTAATTGCACACACATACACACACACAGCTCTTGCTGTCTCCCTTCGCTTCCCTGGGGTGGTAAAGAGACCAAATCTGCCTGGGAGGTATCCCTTAAGTTACTTATGGTTGTCTCTTCACTACAGCAAGCAGTCCAGATTCACACATACACAAAACAGTTTCCCCTTTTGCACTATGAGATCTTTTGTGAAATTCTGAAGACAGAGCCCTCAATTGAGTGTGGGGGTGCTTTTCACCTAGGCGTGTGCAGTTTGCAGGAAATTTGAGTCACCCCCCTTGCTTTCTAGACACCGCTCACCCTTTTTGGGGTGTCAGGCTAGGTGCGGCTGGAGTGAAACATCCTTCCCCTGTTACAGACTACACACAACCCTGCAAACCCCTCTGTCTGTCAGAATCCTGTCCATGACACCAATTTAATGTCATGCTCCGCTAATACAAGCGGGAGTCGTGATGGTTCATTAACTGATCTCAGAGTGCAAAAACAACACAGAGGGGATTTCAGTATTAATCAAAACAAATGCACCTTTTATTGAGTGCCCACAGCAAATGCGATAGAAGGATTAGAAAGGAGATAAAGGATAGAGAGAGAGCGAGAGAAAGGGGGGGGGATAATAGCTACCAATGGAGAGACAAAATCCTCGTGGTCTGGCCAATAGATCTGTTTTCTTCTGTGGGGAGATCTCAAAGTCTTTGGTTAACTCAGGGGTCTTTTATAGTCTTTTTATGAGGTCCGCCGGGGGGAAGGGGGAACAGGACGGTATGTCGAGGGAACAGGTACAGGACAGTGGAGAAGTCCGTTGAGAACAAGTACAGACAGGCCAGTTCTGAACAGGACAAACCAGTCCCAGAAGTGAGCAGGACCCATTGTTTCAGGACTGGTTCCCATGGGAAACCAGTCTTGGTCCAGCAAACACACCTACAGGCAACACTTGGCAAACATCCCACTTCAGTCAGGCCAGCGCCCCTGTGTTAAAATTTTAAGGGTCTCAGTCTCAGTCCTTGGGGGGGCTTCAATCTTCATCCTTGATGGCAGTCGTGAGGCAGATGAGGGATCTTTGGACCGTCTCTTACATATGCCAACTATCAACACCTACCATCTGTAGAAAGTATGGACAAGGCCCATACTGGAGGTGATAATGAAGATGGATTAAAACCACAGCCAAGAAATACACATGCTCTAAAAAGGCAGACCCAAGGAGGGGCCGTACTAAACAGTTCCTGGAATATGTAAACTAGTTTGTGGAAAAGTTTGAATATGCATAATGGTTTATGAATTTTATTAAACTTTTTAAATTTTACCAGAAAAGTGAACGTCATTTTTCACAGTGTGCCCCAGTGGACTTTCTCCCTTTATTCAAATAAAGTTTAAGGACTCCTCTGTCTCCTTTTTGGACATGAACCTCTGGCATTTGTGGATTTTCCTGACACTTGGTTGCCCCCAGTCCCTTCAACACCACTCCCCCAACCAAACTCTCACCCAGTCCCCTCAGTACCCCCACACACATTTTCCCCCAGGCTTCTTCTGCACACCCCAATATACCTATTCCTACCCAGCTACCCCCAGCCAAGCCCTCATGAGCCTCTTCAATTCCACGCTCCACCTATCTCTCCAGGACTATCCTCAGAGCCCCAGCCCCCCAAGGTGTCTCCTAACCCCACCTACAGCAAGTCAAGACAAGGCTTGACCCAACACTCCACCCACACCAACAACACGCCACCACTCCCCCAGAAAGCCTCCCAAGATGCCCTGCCTCTTCCAGGTGAGCCTCCTGGAGTACTCTCTCCTGCCGCAGCAGCCGCTGCCTCTAGTTCTGCAGTCCTCAGGAGTGGCAAGATGTGGGGCCAGGCTAGGTTTCCAAATGGGCATTTATTAAATTAAATACAGCACAAGTGCCGGTAATTGCCTCGCCGGGCAGTTGACAGCCTCCCCACCATAGTGAGTGTGGCCCGGGACTGTGGGATGAGAGGGAACCATAGTGTCCTGGGGGTAATTGGGGCCCCCAGCACCTGTACTGTGGGACAGGGTAGACCCCGGCAGCTTGGTGTCATGGGGCAAGAGGTACCCCAGAACCCAGTGCCGTGGGGGTAACAGGTCCGCACTGGGGGGTCGGTGGTGGTGAGTGGGACCCTGGACTCCCCAGCCCAGCAGGGACAGAGCCTCTCCACCTCCCCATGTCAGAGGAGAGCAAGGCCTTGCTCCCTCAAGTGTGGCAGATGTCTGTCCTGTTCCATCCCTGTTATAAATAACTATGTAGTTCTTGGCTTTCACTATTATTGGCTTTTGTAAATTATTTTGATGTAGTACAGTTTTTAATCTCTTTTAACTGCTTTTGATATAGCATAATTTGTCAGCCTTTTATGGTTAATACCCTAGTCCCTGTGTAGATTGTATATTTTAGTGTGATAAATATATATTATAGTTTAGGCTTTCTCAAAATATTAAATAGAGGCTATGGGTTGTGTATTAAAGCATTAACTTTTACAGAAGTAATTGTAGTTGTGAAATAATAACTAGTGCCTTTTTTTTTGTAACTAACTGACAATAGTGAAATAACTAATGTTGATTGAAAGTACTTGTAAAAATGGCTAGAACATCTGTATGATAAGATAACATTGAAAAGAACTGGGCAAATAACACCAAAAGATCAAGGAGGAATTTACCACTGATCCTTCGGCTATCAATAACTGTCAAACCACAGACAAGGGGGCCTTGTGAGGAAATAAAATACAAGACTGTTGTCCTGATCTTTTTCAGCCTTCTGATGTTTGCATTTTTGTAGTGGAGTTTCTCACGGTTTTTCAGGTAAACAAAATGATGTTTACATACCTCTCTTGAGGAGGGACAATTGATGGACTTCTAGTTTGACCAGTGTGGTTGGAGAGGTAGCAACCTTCATCCTCCAATCCCTAGTCATTGTCCAAAATCTATATAAATTGAGGTTGAGAAAATAATGCCCTCTTTTTTTCCCTGACAACTCACCATGTGCGTGTCCTTCATTTCGTGTCTGTCTAGCAACACAAGACTCTCAAAATCACATCTGCATTGTGGCATGTACTCTAAGAAGATGAAGTCCGAGGTCAAACTAAGATAAAGAATTCCTGGAACATGTAAACTCAAAGGAATGTTTGAATATGTATAATCTTCATAAATATGCATTTGACCAATGCAATGAAAAAGTATCTAAGAAGAGTTGTTATAGTTAACTGTGTGCATTTAGCTAAGGCTATGCACCCAGTGCTGTTACTTTTGCTTTATCCCTTATTATCCTTTATTAAACTTTTAAAAATTTTAAAGTGTGAGCCTCGTTTCTCACAATCCCCAAACCCCAGCTCTGACAGCTGGAGTTCTAGGGAAAGTGATGTGACAGCGTGTGGGCTTTGGTTAAAATGATGGCTGTCCCAGGGAGCTCTCAGTCCCAGGGTCATGCCCACTCCAGCGAGGTTGCAGCCTGGTAGTCCTCCCTGCATGAGCCTAGCAGAGACCCCAGGTCATTGAGATTACACAGATGTGGTACATGTGAGCTCATTTTTCCTTTGTTGCCTGCCCCTCTCACCTCTTTGACCCACCCAGGGCTCCTGAGGCTGCAGCAGGGACAGCCACTGCTCCAGATCACCCCCAAACACCTTCCTGAAGGTCCAGCCCAACTTCCATTTGATGCCTTCTGCTGCTTCCTCCCTTCCCAGGAGCTAAGCTAGGACTCCTGCTCATCCTCCAGCACCTGATCATGCTGCCAGCAGACCCCTGCCCAAAGCCATTTCCTGGATTCATCCCACACATGTACAAACAGTACAATTCTTTTGCAATCTCTACCTTCTCTCAGATCTGCAGCGTACTTGGGCTCCAGAGGCTCTTGCCAGGACGGCTGTCTCTATTCTCCTGCAGAGAGTCCCAGGTCGTCATCCATAGGACAGCCACATCTCAGCCCTGGGAGCCATAGCAACAGCCAGTTTCCTGCCAGCCACAGATTTCTTGGGGTCTGGCATGCTCTAAAGGAGTGGGAGGGCAAGTCCAGGCCTCCTCAAGCTGCCTGAAGTGGGGCTGGCCCCACAGAGCTAGTGCTCAACAAGTCTTAGCCTCTCCCAGAGCTTTTAACATAGCCCTGACATGGGAGCTACACGCTGGCCAACAGATGCATCACCCTCTCCTTCCACAGTCCAAGGTGTCCCTGTCCCCAGTCATCTTCACAGCTCTGCCACAACCTGGGCAGCCCCACTGTCAGAGGCCTCATCTAGCACCAAGAGGGTGGGAGGAAGAACAGCACAGCATCTATAATCTTCTGCCCAAGCCTCCTCTACACTCCCAGTGAAAATAGATATTAATAAATACAAATTCTTCCACACATTCTGCTCCCAGTCCTCGGACTGGTGTGGGCAGCCTCGCCCAGAGCCCCCACTGAAACTCTTCACCCTCCCCTAACTCCAGCCACATCTCCTCCCCGGCTGTTCTGTCTGCGCTGGGGCCAGCAGCACTGGGTGCCGTTGCTCCAGCCGCCGTGGACCATGTGCAGATGGTCTGCACCCCGGTTTGGTTTCCACCAGAAGACTCCGTCCCTGTGGCGGTTTTGGCCTCAGCCCCCACCTACACCCCCCCACTCTTGGAGGACTCAGCTTAGCGACGAACCGCTGCCTCCACCCCCCTTTCTCTGACAATCCCAGCAACCCCTGCCTTTGCCACCGTTCCTTTGGTAGCGACATCTCCTGCTGTTCCAGGAAATTTTCCTCTTGAAGGAAAAACACCATATCAAAATACAGGAAGCTCAGTTAAAAAGCAGCTTTCCTCTGACACTTCCCCAAAACAAGGGAAAAAGAGAAGTTTACGAGAAGTTCCAATGGGAGGTGGGGGCACGGGATTTGTCAACGCCCCTTTGACTTCTGAAGAGGTCAGAAATTAAAAAAAAAAAATTAAAGTATTATTAGAGGATCCCATAGGTACAGCTGAACAATTAGAACAATTTTTAGGTCCAAACATATTTACTTGGAAAGAGATGCAATCAATAATGAAAATATTTTCCCAAGAGGAAAGGCAGATGATTAGAGTTGCTGGAATAAGAATTTGGGAAAGAGAAAACCAGCAGGGAATGCCAGGGGACCAGAAAATGCCAGTAGCACCTCCTGATTGGAATCAAAATGATGAGGGAGGACGAAGACATATGAATGATTATTGTAATCTGATAATCAAAGGAATAAAAGAGGAAGCACCCCGAGGGCAAAATGTCAAAAAAGCTTTCAAGGGACAGCAGGGGAAAGAAGAAACTCCAACTGAATGCTTAGACAGACTTAGGAGGAATATGAAACAATATTCCAGAATAGACCCTCAGACAATTGCAGGGCAAGCTCTATTAAGAGTTAATTTTGTTACTCATGCCTGGCCACATATTAGAAAAAAGCTGGAAAAAACGGAAGATTGGCACCATAGATCACTAAATGATTTATTAAAGGAGGCTCAAAATGTCTATGTCTGGAGACATGAAGAAAAAGCCAAAGTGGAAGCAAAAATTATGGTAGCCACTATGCGAGAGAGTAACTTCCAGAGGAATCTGAAGTTCCCAGATACCACTCCTAGACATTCAGGTCTTAGAGACAGGGAAAAGGGAAAAAACAGAACCCCAGTACAAACAAAATCCCAGGAGCACTCTAAAAATGCCTGTTTTTACTGTGGGAAAGAGGGACACTATAACCAGAGTGCCCTCACCTAAAAAAGCACCTGAAAATCTTCCGAGAGATAGGCCCAGAAGAAGAATAGGGAAGTCATAGGCTCTATTTTCTAGGGGACAAATACCATCTGAAGCCTGTGATAACCTTAAAAGTGGGTCCCCAGGAGGAGGAACTAGAATTTGTGGTCAACACAGGGGCAGAAAGAACCTGCCTATTAAATACTCCAAAAGGTTGTAGTGTAAGTAAAGACACTGTAAATGTAACAGGGACAAAAGGAGAAAGCTTAACAGTTCCTGTCATTAAAGATGTGGTAATTGAAGGAGAAACTAGAATTTGGATGGGAGATGTCTTATTGGTCCCTGGGGCAGGTAGCAACTTATTAGGGAGGGATTTACAGCTAAAGCTGGGAATAGGGGTCATACCAGAAGAAGGGAAAATGACAGCTAAAGTTTTAAAACTTGGCCAAGAGGACAAGGATAAAATTAACAAAGAAGTTTGGGCTGGGGAAGGAAATAGGGGAGGACCGGACATTGATCCCATAAGGGTCACGAGAGAGAAAGAAGAATGTCCCATACATGTATGTCAGTACCCTATATCCTTAGAAGGATGAGAAGACTTAAAGCCAGTAATAGAAAGACTAATAAAGGATTGGACATTAGAACCTTGTATGTCTCCCTATTCTGTCAGTAAAAAAGCCTGATGGGAATTATAGATTAGTACAAGACTTACGGGAGGTTAACAAGAGAAGTCGGACCCGTTACCCAGTGATACCCAATCCCTATACTCTTCTAAGTTAAGTCCCACCCCAGCATCAGTGGTTTAGTGTAGTAGATCTTAAAGATGCTTTTTGGGCTTGCCCGTTAGCCAAAGAAAACCAAAATATCTTTGCTTTTGAATGGGAAGATCCAAATACTGGGAGAAAGCAGCAACTAAGATGGACAAAATTACCACAGAAGTTTACTGAATCTCCAAACCTATTTGGACAAGCTTTAGAAACAATATTACAAACTTCCCCCACTCCTCCTGGAATACAAATTATCCAATATGTGGGTGACTTTTTATTATCAGGGGAAGCTGAAGTTGAAGTTAGGGAGGCTACTATAAAACTTCTGAATTTTCTCAGGGAAAAAGGATTAAGAGTATCAAAAGGGAAACTGCAATTTGTGGAATCAGAAGTAAAATATCTTGGACACTTAATAAGCAGGGGTAGCCAAAAGCTAAACCCTGAGAGGATTGCAGGAATTTTATCTCTTCCCCCTCCCTCTTCAAAAAAGGAAATTAGAAAGCTACTTGGATTATTGGGATATTGTAGATCATGGATCGAAGGGTATACACAGGCAGTAAAATTTTTGTAAGGAAAATTGAGAGGGAGATGATATAAGGTGGACCAAGGAAGATTATGGTGAATTAGAAGAACTGAAGTCAAAGCTAGCCTCATTATCAGCTTTAAGTTTACCCTCATTAGAAAAACTCATTCATCTGTATGTGAATGTAGAAAGTGGAGTAGCTCATGGAGTTCTGGTTCAGGAGTGGGGAGGAGTGAAGAAACCAGTAGCTTATTTGTCAAAGATGTTGGACCCAGTGAGCCATGGCTGGCCAATATGTATTCAAGCTATAGCAGCTACTGCAGTCCTGGTAAAGTCGTAAGCTTACTTTTGAAAGCAAAGTAATTGTGTGTACACCTCATGCTGAAAGATGGAGTTAGACACTAGAGGATATTAATCACAGAAATTAGAAGGTATTGATTAAGAATAGGCATTTAGATGATGTGTATTGCTTAATATTTGCTGCATCTTTTACTGTATTAGTTGCTTGAGAAGGAAAAGGACAGGACTACGTGCAAGAACAGCAAGAAGGAATGCAAGGATGCCTGATAAGGGGAAGGATGTTTACTAAGAATAGGACACTCTTGGGTTTAGGTTTTCTTTGCCCGCGATTCAGGTGGTGGTTCGGGTGAGTCTTTTTGCCCTCTGAAGGCTTTGAGTTGGCACGAGAATGAAGCGGAGTCTCAAGGTCTTGTTCTTTCTTGGTTTCTCACGTGTTTATTATTTCTTATCTTACAATTTCTCTCTGCCCGGCCAAGATGTTCACAGCAGCTCGGACACAATGCGACTCCTCCCGTGATGGGAGGTTCCTCTCTCTTATACAGATAATTATGCACCTGTTAATTACAATTCCGTGCCAATGCCTATTGCCTATACTAAAAGGGCCATTTCTACTTTGACCCAATCTCCTTACACTACTTTGTGCCCACATCACATCAGAAGATGGATACCAAGGGAGAAGGAGAAGAACCCAGGGCACCGCCCTAAATTCTCCATCTTGTTCCCCATTCACCTCCATTCTAAGAATCCCAAAACTACCAAATTTTCCACCCGGTGATTAACTACACTACTGTCTGTCACACCTTTGTGACTTGTAATTCTTCTCTCAATGTTGGAAGCTTTTTGCATGGACTAAAATCAAAGCCTGTGTCTTCCTGGGCTCTGTGCCAGGCAACCCCCCTGGACATCTCGGGTTTGGTTTCTCACCTGAGATTCCGGCTGTTAAGAGTCCTTGGCCCTCTAAAAGCCCTGAGCCGTGTCGCGTGAAAAAAACGGAGTCTCCAAGGCCTTGTTTTCAGGTTTCTCGTGTTGTTCATTATTTGATATCTCAGAATTCTCTCTGCACCCAGCCGAGGTCTGGACAGCAGCTGGGGCAAGAGGCGACTGCCCGCCGATGGGGCGTTGCTTTGCTCTTATACAGATAACTACGTGTCCATTATTTACTATTTTGTGCTAATGTCTAGTGCCTATACTAGAAAGGTCATTTCTACCTTAACCCAATCCCTTTATATTATTTTGTGTCATCACTACCTCAGAAGATGGAGGACGAGGAAGAAGGAGAAGAACTTAGGGCAACACCCTAAATCCTCCATTTTGTCCCCCATTTACCTCTATGCTAAGAATCCTAAAACTACAAAATTTTTCACCCCGTGCTGTGCTAAGCTACTATTTTCACACCTTTGAGGTTTGTAATTCCTCTCTCAGTGTTGGAAGCCTCTCCCATGGAGTAAAATCAAACCTGGTGACTTCCTGGGCTGTGTGCCAAGGTCTCCAACTCCCCTGGACCGGCTTCACACCCCCCTGTCCAGGATTCAAACTGTCTTCCTCGGGTCCCAGGTCATCCAAAGGGATGCCCTGGACTCTGACATCTCCCCCTCCTGTTTGCACCAAAAACACCTCTTTGGCAGCTTTGTCCATGATTCACTGCATGCATTGAAATAAACATGGCATGACCATGAAAAGAATTACGAACCCCAATAGAATACATACACCTGTTTTCAAAATGTCCTTCCACAATGGTGAAAGGTCAAAAAAATCAAGAAGGCCATCCAGTCATGACCCAGTTACTTCTCCAAGTTTGTTCACACTCTCTCACAATTGCTTGATGTTCTCATGAATGGACTTGGAATGATCCGACAAGTTCATGCAGCACATCCCCTCAAATTCCTCACACCCATGCCCATGTGACAGCAAAAGATAATCAACTGCTGCCCTGTTTTGGAGGGTTGCTCGTCTTACACCGTCAACATCCATTAACATGTCACTCAGTGTAAGAGAAATGGCTCGGGCATGCTTGCTCAACCAACAAGCCATGTGATCCAATTGTGTCAAGGCTGCTCCTGATGCCGTTTGCGGTGAAAAGATTGCAGCCGAGATTCTCTGTGCCTTGGTCCATGTGTGAACATTATCATCACATTTTGGATCATATTGTTGGATAGATCTTTTCCCTCTATGTTTTTGTTCTCTCAGCAATGTTATGTTGGGTGTTAGCAATGAAAGCCTTCCAATGCTGCATGGACCACCTTTGACATTTGCGGGGATTGCGGGCCAAATTCTGTCCCCACAAATGAAAAAGATTCCTTTTGGCAATTGCACTGGAACATGGTTGGATGGCTTGTCCAACATCTTAGTGTAATTACACCAAGATGATGCATTTTTATAAATGATGTGATTTGGACTGACGTCTATTGTTTTATTTTCTGCCACTCCAGACCGATTGAATTCCACACAAAAATTCATTTTGACCGATCCAAGAATTTCCAGTTCCTGAGGTTCAAAAGGAGCCACAGGAAGGAATTTCATCCAAACATCCCATTGGTCCACTGGATTTGAAATGACCTTTGAAACTGTTGGAGGGATGTTTTCTGGAATCTGCCATTCGTTCACTAGCAATCCCACTAAACATGTTGAAAAGGGCTTCCCTGGTCTTGAGTGTGTTAAACAGATGGTGTCCAACCCTGAAGCATTGGCCAAAGTTTCCCAAACATTCTCTTTGGGTTGAACCATGGGCCAAACTGCCGCATCACTCAAGGCAACCAAAGAGAAAATGAGGCACACATGTGTTATCAAAGGCCTCCTTCCCATGGGAATCCCTGAAATGCACCACCACCCAAGTCCCAAAGAAAACCCAAATCCCAGAGTCTTTTTGGCATGTAGAACGAAGGGACGTCCGCTGTCTCGACACCCGCTCAGGTCTGCGTGCCTGCATCTCTGTTTCCAGCCTTGGGGTCTGCGTCTCCTTGCGTTTGGACTCGATAGGGTTTCACGTTCTTTGCTGCCACCCATCTCGGTCTGGCCCCTGTGGAGACACAAGCATAACCCTTGCCCCAAGTGACTAATTTGAATGGTCCTTCGATCTGTCCTGTGTCTGGGTTTCTGACCAAAACCAAAGGATTCTCCTTTAGTTTTGCTTTTGTGCTATCTGAGAAATGTCTGATGATTGGCGGAGTGGGCTCTGTAAAAGAGCCATTTAGAAAGTTCAACACGTACAAGGCTTTGTTCAAGCGCATGTGTGGTGTTGCATCCGCCTCCCCCCTTTTCTGTTTATCCAAAAGGGTTTTCAGTGTATGATGTGTCCTTTCAATGATCGCTTGACCTGTTGGAGAATGTGGGATACCAAAAGTGTGACGAACGCCCCACCTTTTCAAAAATTTGTCAAGCACTTTCCCTGTGTAAGTTGGACCATTGTCTGTTTTAATTTCCTGCGGCACACCCAATGATGCAAACGCTTGTAAAAAGTGTCGACAAGCGTGTTGTGCCATCTCACCTGTGTGCAAAGATGAGAAAATTGCACCTGAAAATGTATCAACTGAGACATGAATATTTTTGAGTTTCCCAAAAGATGGGTATTTGGTGACATCTGTCTGCCATAATTGCAGACTGTGCAACCCCCTTGGATTGACTGCTCCCATGCATGCAGGAGGCTGTACATGCTGACAATCTGGGCAAGTACTGATGATTTCTTTTGCCTGGCTTTTGGAAATACGAAAAGTTTCCATCGATGGCTGAGCATTCTGATGAAAAAATGCATGACAACTTTGCCTGCTCAAAGATGTTTGGCAAAGTATTTGAAATCGGCATGGCCAATTCATCTGCATGTGCATTGCCTTCTGCTAAGAATCCTGGGAGAGAAGAGTGTGCCCTGATGTGGGAAACAAAATATTTATGTTTTCTGTCTTGTAACAAAGTCCTTATACAAAGTAGGTATGAATATAAGTCTTCATTGTCAACCTCCCTCAAAAGTGAACCTTCAAGCCGCCTGACCGCATTGGCTACATAAGCTGAATCTGTGATCAGATTGAAAGGTTGGGGAAACAGTTCAAAAGCTCGAACCATTGCTGCCAACTCCACAATTTGTGGTGAACCTTGCACTATTTTTATGTTTGATTCCCACTCTCTTGTCAAATTTTGCCATGTAACTACTGATTTGTGAGTTTTTCCTGAGCCATTGGTAAATACGGTTACTGCATCCAACAGCACCTCACTTATTTTTGGTTGTTCCCTGAAACTTATTTTTGTTTTCAACAATTTGTGGCTTGGAAAGTGAATTGTGCAAGTACCAGGGTAATCTAATAACACAATTTGCAAATCCTCAGATTTTTGCAATGCCCAATCAAAATATTCTTTTTTCAAAGGCAGGTAAATTGTTGTAAAATCTTTGCCTGCCGTTGTCAACAGCCTGGACCTAGCTTTGATGATGATTTGAGCTGTCATCTCCAAACTTGTGAGGATTGTCCTCGGGGATCTGTAAGATAAAAAAGTCCACTCCAAAATCAACAATGGGTCAGTTTGTGACGCATCCCACTGAAAAATCAACCCATACAATTGTATTTTTTCTCCCAACACTGCAAGAAAGAATGGGAGTGATTCTACAAAGCGATGTGCCTGTCTCTGTTGGAGGGCTTCAGCAATTCTCTCGAGGGCTTTCTGAGCTTCTGGTGTGAGAGTTCTGGGAGATTTGATGTTGCTGTCCCCTCTTAAAAGATTGAACAGCGATGTAAGTTCATCATTTGTGATTCCCAAGATTGGTCTCATCCAGTTGATTTCTCCTAAAAGCTGTTGCAAATCTTGCAGGTTGTTGATTTCTGCTCTGATCTGAATTTTCTGAGGTCTCACTGTTTGTTCCGTGATTTTCCATCCTAAGTATTTCCATGGTGCAACTTCCTGAATTTTTGAAGTGGAAATTTCCAATCCTGCACCTTGCACTTCTGCAATCACACAGTCACGAGCTTCCTGCAGCTCTCGTTGTGTCGACGCTACGATGAGCAGATCATCCATGTAATGAATGATCCTTGCTTCCGGATACTTCTTCCGTGCTGGAGACAAAGCTTGTGCCACAAACCATTGACAGATTGTTGGGGAATTTTTGAGCCCTTGAGGCAAAACCACCCAATGATATCTTTGCAAAGGCTCCTGTCTGTTGATGCTTGGGATGGAGAATGCAAATCGAGGAGCATCATCTGGATGAAGTGGGGTATTGAAAAAACAGTCCTTGAGATCAATGATCACAAGCAGCCAATCTCTTGGAATCATTGAGAGAGCTGGAAGTCCCAATTGAAGTGGTCCCATTTCTTCGATGACCTCATTGATCTTTCTGAGATCATGAAGCAATCTCCATGAACCAGAGGCCTTCTTGCAGATAACAAACACTGGAGAATTCCAGGGACTGTTCATTGGTTTGATGTGTCCCTTTTCCAATTGTTCTTTGACTAAAGTTTTGAGTGCACTCAACTTCTTTCGCTCAAGGGGCCACTGATCCACCCAGACAGGATTGTCTGTTTTCCAGATCAGTTTCAAAGTGGTGAGTGCCGCAGTGACCCCCACTAAAAATCCAGTTCCAGTCTCGCACCCCATTGTGCCAAGATGTCTCTTCCCCATGCTGTGAAGGGCCTTTGCACAATGAAGGGACGATGACTGCTGTTTTTCCTCTTGGTCCTGAAACAAGAATTGCATTTTTTCTCTGCGGACAAATGGAACTTCCCCCTATACCTGAGAGAGAACTCAAGGGTGCAACCAAGCTCCAGTCTCTGGGGCAAAAAATGCGTGAAATCACTGTAACATCTGCTCCTGTGTCAAGCATTCCTTGGCATGTGATCGTCTTCTTGCCGTAGGTCAATGAGCAATTAATGATGGGTCGATCTCGACCTAGGTGTTTCACCCATGCGGCATGAATTTCCACGTGCTCACCCAAAGGAAAGTCATCTTGCCAGAGCACTGGCATGGCTTGCTTCCGGTCATGAAATCACAATGTGATGGCTTTGGCAATCAAGGTATTCTTGGGGATGATCAACGGTGGTCGAAGAGACTTAGCTAAAACTGCCAACTCTTCATTGCAAGTTGCTGAAATAATTGAAGGATATATGATGAGTCCAAGGATGCTGCTCCTGTCCTTACCTATAATCAAAAAGTCTTGCCTCTTCCATGAAGTTCCAGTGACCCCTGTGGGTATCACTGCGTGGTTTTCATCCAGAAAACATGTTATTTTGGAAGCTGCCAAGTCACATTGTGCCCCTGGTGGCAGCACGTCTGGATCACTGGGGATCCTGTAGATTGTCCTGCTGAGGTCATCGGATTGATGTTCCCCAACAACTGTGCCACTTGTGGAATCTGGCTCTGAGTCATCGCCATTACTTGTGTCGTTGCGCGTTGACGATTCGCACTCTTTTTGGAGTTTCCCGAGAGAGGCAGAGGTCTTCCATCCACATCTGTCTTGGCATGGCAATGGCTTGCCTGATGCTTTCCTCTTCTGCATCTCAGACAAACACTTGATGAGTTTGCAGCCTTTGTATGTTCTGGGCAGTTTTTCTTGAAATGCCCCTGTTTGCCACACTTGAAACAGTGTCCTCCCCCAGATTTTGTCGCCACTGCAGCTGAAGAATCACTTTGTCAAAGAGCTGCAAGAGCTTCTTTAAGATTTTCATTTTGGGCTTTAACAATTTTCTCCATCTGTTCTCCCCAAATACTTGCTTGGATTGAGGCCACATGCTGTGGAGTTCCCACTTTGCCGCATGCTTCCAACATGTCCGCCAAGGAAGGCTGACCAGGCATCGTGCTGATGATGCGCTTGCATTCTTCATTGGCATTTGCAAATGCAAGGCTTTGAACCAGATGTGGCTTCGCTCCCTCATCATTGACTTGCCTGTCTATTGCTTGTGTGAGACGATCAATGAGTGAGGAGAAAGATTCTGAAGGGCCTTGCCTTATTTCAGTATAAATGCTTTCTGGAACTCCTGCTGGTGGAATCTGCACGATTGCTTTTCTTGCTGCTTCTTTTATGTCCGTTAACACATCTCGTGGCAAAATTCTAGTTTGGCGAGCTGGCTCATCATCTGGTGGATCACCTGCCATTTGAGCTACAGTGATGCCTGCATTCAGTCCTCCTCTATATCTTTTCCTGAGCTCTTCAAGAGCTCTTCTCCATTTCGCCTCCCAGATAAGGATCTGTGAATCTGTGAGGATCATTGAGGCAATGGACTTGAGATCAAACAGTGTCAAATCATATATGTTAAATGTTGCCTTCAAAAGTTGTTTGAAGTATGGAGATCCCAGTCCATTATCACGGATGGCTTTCACAAGTTCTTTGATCACATCATGATCCAATCGCTCCCATCTTGGGTTTTGGCCTTGTGCATCATAAGTCACCGGCAACGCTAAACTTCTTGTGCCTGTCAAATTAAATTCTTTCAACGCTTTTTTCTTTATCTCAGTCCAATTTGTTGCACTGGATACCTGTGCACCGGATATCTGTGAGTCTTCAGGAATTGGAATCAATTGCTGTAATTGCAATGCTGATGTTGCTTTTTCCGTTCTGGAATCTGCTTGTATTTGTTGCTTTTTCACATCTTCTTGAGATGTGATCCCTTCATTCTTGAAGGTCATCCCTCCCGGCTGAGGAGCAGGAACCTGGAGCTTTTGTGCAGCACGTGACCCCTGTGCAGCACTACTGAAGGAGAAGAGGGATCCATCAGGTAGCCGAAAGGTAAATGAAGAAGGAGTCTGTGTAGTTGGCTGAAGGGAAACTTGGCTACCTTTTGGTGAAAGGAGCACTTGAGGGAATTGAGTGGATGAATCCAGGCTGAACTCCAAAGCTGTTTCTTTAAATTGTAGAAAAAATTCTTTCATAAAATCTTTGGATAGTAAAATTGAATGAGGTTGAAGTGAAGGACCAGTAGTTGTTGTTGCTGGTGATCGAACAGCAATGCCTTGAGAAGCAGTAATATGAATCATGTTGTCATTTGTATCCAATGGTTGTTGTTGTAGTTGAGCTGCTTCGTGATTCTCTAAAGTTGGCAAAGGCTGTATTTGTTGTTGAAATTGTTGCTTTGGAGAAAAAAATGCTTTTTATACATAATTGGGAAAAATTGATGTAATGTAGGTGTTTCGCCACTAGGTGGCGCTGCTGATCCAGTGGGAGGGTGTAGAATTTGGTGTGGCTGTTGTAATTTTACAGTCCCGCCACTAGGTGGCGCTGGCATTCCGACATCTGGATCTTGTCGGTCAGCGGCCGTTTTGTCTGGAATCTCTTCTATAATTTCCGACAAAAGACGCTGTGCTTGTAAAAAATTCTCAATTTCTGTGTCTTTTTGAAACATTGTAGTAATTTTTGGACCCGCACCCAAATGTTCGAAAGCGGTAGTTAATTCTGAATCACCGAAAGCACGCCGCGCTGGTACTAAAATGCCGCTCGTGGGCGGGGTCGGGCTCCGCGGCGCTTGCCCCAAGGGGGTGGCTCCCTGGAGAAACTCTCCGCCCTGGCCACATCCCATTCCTGCTTGCACCGCCCCAGCCTGCCCCGATCCTGCGAGCTTCGCCCCAGCGCCACCCAGTTCTGCCTGCACCGCCCCGGCAGTGCCCGAGGGGGCATCCCCTCTTGGCCCGCCCCCAGGGGCCGCCTCATTTTGCTTGCCATGGGGGTTTACCCCGCCCGGAACAACGCCGCTGCTCGGGGTCCATCCCGTTCGCTCTGCGCTTGCGCCAACACCGGCTGCGAGTGTTTCCCGGGTTTGCAGTGCATAGCTCTGCACCTGCGCCTGCGTCGCCCATCCTGGCTCTTTGCCCATGCTTTGCAATGCGGACACGGCTTGGCCTGCGCCGCTTCCCGTAGCTTGCGTCATCACTGCGCGCCAAGCTACCGGCATGGGCTTTCCCTCCCCGTCCGTTCCAGTCCCGCGGTCCACGAATTCAAGCAGCTCGCCCGTGAATTGTTTTGCCCCGCGATCCGCCCCGTCATGACATGGTACGATTTCCGGCCACCCCAGGTCGCGTCCCGCGTCCCTGCTCAGGGATTCCCCGTCACGCGGTTGATGTCGGCACAGCTGACTCGGATCGCTTTCGCGCACATGCGCCGCAGTGTTATCTTCCACTGCCGGCGCTATCTGGGGTTGTTTTCCCTGTGTTCCCGGTGTCTGCCACACTCCTCCTCCCCCCAGCCCCATCTGTCCTTGCTCGGATGGGGGAAGGGGTGGCGGAGCGGTTTCGCGCGGTGTCTGGGGGGGAGTAAATGGACTCCTAGGTGGATTCTGTTCCAAATCTCCCTGTCTCCCCCCCGGGGAGAGTGTTCCATGCCCACAGGACGTGCCTCAAAAGAAAGCATGTCCTTATCCTGGTCACTGGGATGGATCATAAGTTTTGGTTTTTCCCGGACTGGCATCGGGGTTTCAGTTGCTGGGGTTTGAGGCACAGGGAAAAGCTGCTGGCCTTCCTGTGTCTCACCCGGGGGGAGCTGCTGGCTCTCCCCTGCTATTACAACCGGGGAGGGGGGGGGGTTGATGGCCCTCCCCTCCCCCATCCCCAGTAGGAGATAAAGGACCTGCCTGCTGCTGACAGGCAGAAGGACCTGCTGCTGCTGGCTGTTGGCTGACAGACGAAACCTTGCCTTTTCCCTCCTGGGCAGCCTTCCGCTGCTGCAGGAAAGGAGGAACTACCTTGCCACTACACGAAATGGCTTCTAACATGGTTCTGCCTGCGGGCAACAGCTTAGCAGCCGTTTTGTCTTTTTTTGTTGCTCTGTGATAGAGCTCCCTATTTGCTTCTTGCCAAAATGCTGGCTCAAATAGGACATGGGTTTCACAATGCGGAAAGTTACACCAAACCCATAAAAGAAAAGCTTGAAGCTCCTTTTCAGAAAGGCCTGCAGGATGTGCAGACATCACCACACGTAGTGCGGATAGGATTTTAAGTTGTTCCTGGGAGACTACCCCCTCCATGTTCTCTGGATTCGACCGGTCTTACCAAAACCGAAGAGCAGGGTGCAGGTGTTGTCAAATTTGACCCGGAGGTGTCCTGATGACCAGCCAGCAGATCTCAGGGTGACGGGTCCAGGGCCCTTGGAACTCGTCGATCCGAGGCGAATTTGAAATCAGCTGCCTTGGCCAAATCTTCCCCTGTCTTCTCAGATGTTTTCTTCCTGGCTTCAGAGGGCCTACTGGGTCCACTGGGAAAACTCCAGGGACGCCAACTCTCGGGTTTGGTTTCTCACCTGAGATTCCGGCTGTTAAGAGTCCTTGGCCCTCTAAAAGCCCTGAGCCGTGTCGCGTGAAAAAAACGGAGTCTCCAAGGCCTTGTTTTCAGGTTTCTCGTGTTGTTCATTATTTGATATCTCAGAATTCTCTCTGCACCCAGCCGAGGTCTGGACAGCAGCTGGGGCAAGACACAAGGTGACTGCCCGCTGATGGGGCGTTGCTTTGCTCTTATACAGATAACTACGTGTCCATTATTTACTAATTTGTGCCAATGTCTAGTGCCTATACTAGAAAGGTCATTTCTACCTTAACCCAATCCCCTCAAACTACTTTGTGTCATCACTACCTCAGAAGATGGAGGACGAGGAAGAAGGAGAAGAACCTAGGGCAACACCCTAAATCCTCCATCTTGTCCCCCATTTACCTCTATGCTAAGAATTCTAAAACTACAAAATTTTTCACCCCGTGCTGTGCTAAGCTACTATTTTCACACCTTTGAGGTTTGTAATTCCTCTCTCAGTGTTGGAAGCCTCTCCCATGGAGTAAAATCAAACCTGGTGCCTTCCTGGGCTGTGTGCCAAGGTCTCCAACCCCCCTGGACCGACTTCACACCCCCCTGTCCAGGGTTCAAACTGTCTTCCTCGGGTCCCAGGCCATCCAAAGGGATGCCCTGGACTCCGACATGGACAGACCCCCCTGTCCAGGATTCAAACTCTCTTTCTCGGGTCTCAGACCCCTCTGCTGAGGTCTGTGACCTTCCAGGGCAACCAAAGGAATGCCCTGGACACCAACAGACACAAGTATGCAAAACTGCCAAGGATGCTGAGATAACGAGGCTCCTGGGGCCCCTGGAACCAGATGAAACTGGCCTCATGTCTTGGACTGTGACCAAAGGATCAGTAAGCATGCACAAGGGAACGGGGTGAGAAGGTCAGCTCTGATGACCACTTTACTTCATCCTCTGTGACCCCTGAGTCCCCCGAGACAACCACCAGAGACAACTGCACAGGCACAAAGGACTGATACGATGATTAGCATACGAAGCGGGGAGGGGTGGAGCCAGGGAATGAATATGTATAGGTGTATTGCAATACTTGATGCATATGTACCATTCTAGAGGATAAAAGAAGATGCGAGTGGGCAGGTGGGTGCACACGCCTTTGGAGGCGACATCCCCCATGCGTCTGGCTGCCAAATAAACTACATACCTACTTTAAAACTCACTTTGTCTTTGAGTTCTAAAGCCTTCCACATATCAATGCAGTCCAAAATGTGTTAAACCAGAAAGCTGAAAAATGGTTAACAGACTCTAGGATGCTAAAATATGAAGCAATTCTGATAGACAGTGATGACTTGACCCTAGAAGTAAGCAAAAGTTTAAATCCAGCTCAATTTTTATATGGAGAACCAAAAAGTAACCTAACATGTAATTGTTTAGAAATTATCCAATACCAAACTAAAGTTCGAGAAGGTCTTGAAGAGCAAGCCCTTTCAGAAGGGGAAACAATATATGTGGATGGTTCTTCCAGATGTTTACAAGGAAAAAGAATGTCAGGGTATGCTTTGGTTGATGGGAAAAATATGCAAACCATTGAAAAAGGCAAATTACCTTCAAACTGGTCGGCTCAAACTTGTGAATTATATGCTTTAAAAAGAGCACTGGAATCTTTAGCACACAAGAAAGGAACCATATATACTGACTCTAGGTATGCCTTTGGGGTAGTACACACTTCTGGAAAAATTTGGGAAGAAAGGGGCTTACTCAATTCAAAAGGAAAGGGATTAATACATGAGGGTGTCATTTTGGAGGTTTTAGAGGCATTAAAATTGCCTGATGAGATAGCTGTAGTACATATCAAAGGACATCAAAAAGGAATGACCTCAGAAATAAGGGGAAATAATTTGCCAGACCAAGAAGCTAAAGATGCAGCAGAGAATGGGACCCAAAGGGTTATGTTAATCTTGACCTCAAATAAGGAAGAATTGGAAACTCCAAAGTTCAGTGAAGCAGAAAAAAAGAAATTAAGATAGGGGGAAAGCCAGATGAATCTGGGAAACGGAAACTTCCTGATGGGAGACAGTTACTTAATAAGCCACTTACTAGGAAACTACTAGAAGACATCCATCAAAAACTCATTGGGGTACTCAAGCTCTGTGTGATCACTTTCTAAAGAATTATGGGTGTATTGGGATTTTTGGATTGGCAAAACAAGCAACTGAAATATGTATGATTTGTCAAAAGGTAAATAAAAAGGTAATGAGAAAGACAACATTTGGAGGCCCTGAGCTAGCTCTTTGACCATTTCAAAGTATCCAAGTGGACTTTACTGAATTTCCCCAGGTACAGAGGTGGAAATTTTTATTAGTGATAACAGACCATCTAACTCATTGGGTGGAAGCTGTTTCCACTGTCAGAGCCACAGCCAATGTGGTATGTAAAGCCCTTTTGGAACAAATTATTCCCAGGTATGAAATGGTTAATAGGCTAGACTTGGACAGAGGAACACATTTCACGTCAAAAGTCTTACAGCAAATAGCTCAAGCCTTGGGAATAAAGTGGGAATTACATACCCCATGGCATCCACAGAATTCAGGCCGGGTTGAGAGGATGAACCAGACTTTAACAAGAACCTTGACAAAATTAATAATTGAAACCCAAATGTCGTGAGTAAAATGCCTACCTTTGGCTTTATTGAGGGTTCGAACACAACCCAGGTCAGACCTGGGAGTGCCACCTTATGAGATGATGTTTGGGTTACCCTTTCTGACCACCCAACATGAAACTGCTGCCTATGAAGAAGAGGAAATGAGTGTTAAAGAATATGTCACTACAATTGCAAGAGCTCTTGAAAATCTGCGGTTGAAAGGGATAATCCCTCAAACTGCACCTTTAGACTTTAAAATCCATAATATCCATCCAGGGGAGTGGGTACTAGTGAAAACATGGAAAGAACAATTTTTAACTCCACAATGGGAAGGTCCTTTTCAGGTACTACTGACAACTGAGGCTGAGATCCAGACCAGGGAATGAGGGTGGATCCATGCCATCAGAATCAAAGGGCCAGTGGAAGAACCTAAGGAGTGGACCATTACATCTCAATCGGGTGATACCAGATTGACTCTTAAGCAGGGACTGGGTGGTGATGAACTGGGAGGACCCAAATGATCCAAGACATGTACAAAGAATCACACCTAATTGGGAAATAAGGCCAAGCTTATATCAGTGATTTCAAGTGTCGCCTGGACAAATTCTGTGACTCCTCCAATACCCCCCTTGGGGAGGAATACTTCCACTTCAAACAGGAGGATCAGGACTGTTTCAGTCAGAGAGTCATATTCTGGCCTTAGCCTGTGACTTATACAAAGAAGAGGAGGAATTACCACTTCCATCAGAGTCATACCATATACCTTGTCTGATTCATCCCAATACTGGACATGCTAGCTCGGTTAAATGTAAGATGTTTAAATTGTGGAAAAAATTGATATTGTAATTCACTAAAATGACACTCTCATTGCATGAAGTGTCGAGTGCCAAATCTATTCCCTATCCAGGTAGAACTAAGAACAGCTGAAATAGTAACTTTGCTTTGTGGATGGGAATTACTAGTGCCTGTTGAGTGGGAAATACCTGAGGAACAGTGAGAAACTACAGTTAAGAAGTGTCAAAGATGATTTGCCTGGAAATTAGCAAAAAGGAAGTGACAAGAAAATAGAGGGCAAGACCGGGTTGGCCACTGTACTTGCTACCAAGAAGATCATATACACCTGCTATGGGTAGCAACCCCATAGGCATGGGAAGTGGAGGTATAAGCCATACTAGACCTCTATTATTCCTTTTTCTGTCACTCATTTTTTGTCTTTTCCCTTTCAGGATGCTGGCAGTCATGTCACAGGTGTTACTGAAAAGCTGTATATGGAAAGAAACCGAGGTTCCTTTTTTATTACACACACCCATGTCAACAGTCAATGCTATAACCCATCCAAATTAGGTAATTGTATGCACAATGGGAAAAAATACTGGATTGCGGAAAACTTAGGAGCAAGTGGTAACAGATTGGAAAGTGAATGTCCAAAAGGGGAGAGATAGATTTGTTTCACATATGCTATTGGGAGTAAAGTCCAAGACTTAATAAAAGAACAACTGGTAAGCAAAAAGGCAAAGCCAGCACAGCAATTTAACTGTGTCAATTTCACTTCAAGATTTCTATATGAAACTGGAACAGCAACTGGAAAAAGACAGAGAGATCTTGAAACTGGGGAAAAATCTGTTTGTGGAATTGGGGGAAAGAATAAGTGAGGAACTTAACATAACCAACTGTTGGGTCTGTGGAGGGCCTTTGATGTCAGAAGAATGGCCATGGAAAGGCAGTAGCTTAGGCCCGGTTGAACTCCTTAAGTGGAACCAGACAAATATAAAAGGGGAAAACCGACCGGAAGGGTGGATTTTAAGCTCAATAGTGATAAGGGAAGAATGTGTCTGAGGCACTGGAAAAAAATTTCTTAGTGAAGTAGGAAATACTCCCCTGTAAAAGGTATAAAGTTAGCAATGGAGCTTTTACGTGGTGGATCCCAGAGGAACCAACTCAGTATTGCACTCAAGAAAAAAACAAAATAAGGAAATTGTAGATATAATAATGAAGTTGGACTTTTTCAATGTAAAGATAGAGGCAAAAATCCTTATTATGGGATCCCAGAAATATCCAAATTTTGGGAGAATATAAATCAACAGAAAAATGATTATTGGAAAGCACCAGATGGCTTATTTTGGATATGTGGAAAGAGAGCATACCCAAGACTCCCCTCCAGGTGGAAAGGGAAAGGGAGTTGCACTTTGGGAATCATACAGCCGGGATTCTTTCTTTTACCAGGACCAAATGGAGATCAATCCGGACTACCAGTTTATGAGGACTTCAAAAGAATTAAAAGGGATTTGATTGCAGGATTCCAAAAATGGGGAGATGAAGAATGGCCTCCTGAACACATATTGGAAACATATGGGCCAGCCACTTGGGCACAAGATGGGAGTTGGGGATATCAGACCCCAATTTTTATGCTGAACCGCATCATAAGACTCCAGGCTGTTGTAGAAATAATAACAAACAAAACTGGTCAGACATTGGAATTAATATCAAGTCAACAACACCAAACAAGAGCAGCAGTATATCAAAACAGGTTAGCTTTAGATTATTTACTAGCTGAAGAAGGAGGTGTTTGTGGAAAATTTAATACATCAGATTGTTGTTTGAAAATAGATGACTATGGGGATGCCATTCTGGATATAGTCGATGATATCAGAAAAATAGCTCATGTACTGGTTCAAAAGTGGGAATCAATGCTAAAAACAAGCTGGTAGGATAACATATTGGGAATAGAATGGTGGAAAAAGATAGTTTTTTTTCTTTTATGCGCTACAGGTGGTCTGATACTTCTTCCTTGTTTAATCCCTTGTTTTATTTGGCTAATCATTAGCGTAGTTCAAAGCATGCAAGTAGTAACAATGCCTATGGACCCAAAAATGACTGCATCTGGAACTGCACAAAAGATGATGATTTTAAAGAAACAAAATAATATAGAAGACCCCTTTGAAGAAACGAAATTGATTGGTGAAAAGATGAGCAAATAATGGAGGCTAGAAAACAAGGAATATTGCTCAAGCCAAATGATTTATAAAAAGAAAGAGGGGGGATATTTTTATAAGTACATATTATATTATTGGCTTTTTGCAAATATTAAAATGAATACTATATGTATAATTTTGGAAAGCTTTGCTATATTAATACAGTTTCTTTTATTTCTGCTATTAATGAAATTTAGAAATAGTAGGGTGATAAATTTATATATTTCTTAGGCTATAGCATGGTATTAAAAGAAAGACTGCTTTTGTTCATATAACCCAGAGAATGGAAAAGATATTTAGAACCTCCCCCCTCTCCCCCACATTCCTGGATTATTTTATTCAGATGAAGATGGCGGTGACCAGAGCTCCAGGGGAGGAATTTATTGAACCTCTGTTATCAGGGAGTGTGAGACTGAATGGGGGGGAATTGAAACTAAGCAGAGGAACATCCAAACTCAGGAGGAATGTTTGAATCATGCATGGAGATCTGTGAATATGCAACAGGCTGGTACTTTTAAGGAATGAGCTTTTGTTAGTAAGTTGTGGTCTTGGCAGAATGCCAAGGCACCCGGCCGTAATTATTTATTAATTTTAACTATTTTGCTTTATTCTGTCTCCTAATTGTCTCTTTTTTTAAATTTTATTACACTTTTAAAATTTTACCAAGAAAGTGAACTTTGTTTTTCACAATGGGTAGATTAAAAATTTAGTTAAAGTAGGCTTATATGTATTAGGCATTATATTATGCCTTGTTATGATTATTCCTTGTATTTTACAGTGTGTAAAAAATTAATAAAAATAACAGAAGTGAGGGAAATGTGGACATAAGTCAGAGGGTACTGTGAATTTAATTAGCATAGCCAGTTTGATAACCAAGATGCCTTGGCAAGAACAAACAGGTCTTTGAAGATTACAAGAAGATTGGCTCAAAGCTGGCGACAAGAAGAGAAGATTGATTCAGACTTCTGCAAGCAAGAGGTGTTGTAAAAGGTATAAGTTTGTCTGTGTGATATTTAATCTAATCATTGCAGTGATGCCTTGGGAAGGCTGACCTGGAACAGAGACTGGACAGAGCTAGAGAATAAAATAGATATCTGTTTGAAAGGCTTTTAGGGTACACCTTGGGCAGCACAAGAGCCTGACCAGGACTACACCCAAGGTAGACTTAGAATGGTAACAAAATGGACGACTGGTCACGAGGTCTTATACTTTCATAAGTTTTGGTCCATTTGCATATTGGGGTTTAATTGTCCAATTACAGCTTCAGGTTGTGAGGTCTCATCCTTCTTGTTTCTCTCTTCAGTCCACTGTTATTTATGCTTTTGGGCCTGAAAATTGTACCTGCTGTCTGTGGCCCTCAGCTGGAAAAGGATTTGTTTTGTCTACCTACTCTATGAAGAGAGCTTACTAGCACTTAATATGAGGCTCAGAACTACACCCCTAGGCAGCAAAGAATTTGGAAAACATGAAAGCTAAAACTTAAGGCATCATTTCCCCCCTTTAGATGCTTGACAAGGCCTTTTCCTTGTCGAGTCTCTATTCTAAATATCCACTAAAAATAGGTATTCAATAACTGATAAGTATCTAACAATAGTAAACAACTAACTATAGCAAACATCTAACAATAGATACATATCTAATAACAGTAAATATCTACCAACAGGAAATATCTAATAACAGATAAATATCTGGCAATAATAATAATGAACAGAATAAAACATCTAACAGTAGTAATGTCTTGTACAGTTAGGTATCATGCAAAGAAGAATAACATTATTGTGAACAGTTCTTTAGGAACAGAGAAGAAGTCATTTGAAGCATGCTTCCGTCTGCATCACTCTGTTTTTACAGTTGTTTCAGAAGCAGAATCTTTGTTAACTCTGGAGTAGTGAATCCAGGGTCCTTTGCCAGCAATTTTGAGTGCAGTTAGGGTGGTCAACAGAACTTGGCATGGTCCTCTCCACCTGGCTTTTAGAGGATCACTGTCCCACCACTTAACATAGACCCAGTCTCCAGGTTGGAAGGGATGTGCAGGTGTGTCCAGTCCAATGGGTCTGGATAGCACAATGTAAGTCTGGAGCTTCTGCAAAGTGGAACCTAAAGCCATTAGATATCTCTGTAAATCAAGTTTCCCCTTCATGTGAATTTCACCTGGAATATGCGGATTCTGATATGGTCTCTCATACAGTATTTCATAGGGACCTATGTTATCCCTCCGCCTTGGTTGTATGCGGATCCTCAGTAAAGCTATAGGCAAGGCCTGAACCCATGTCATGGATGTTTCCTGGCAAATTTTGCTAATTTGTGTTTTGAGAATCCTATTCATACGTTCAATTTTACCACTCGCTTGGGGTCTATAAGGTGTATGCAGATCCCAAGTAATTCCCAAAATCCGGCTCACTTCTTTAACCACTGTTGCAACAAAGTGTGGTCCCCTATCTGATGACATCCCCAAGGGAACCCCAAACCTTGGAATTATATGATTGAGTAAAACTTTCACCACTTCCTTGGTTGTGTTAGTGTGACAGGTAAGCTTCTGGCCATCCACTGAAAGTATCAACTAATACCAGTATGTACCGGTATCCCTCGATGTGTGGTAACTCCACAAAACCTATTTGCCAGTAATCTCCAGGAAGATCCCCTGCCTTTGACACTCCTAACACAACTCTTTTCCTCATGTCAGGGTTGTTTTTACAGCAGATTTCACATTTGCTCACTACCGATTGTATAATGTCAGTCATCACTTTTCCTACTACTACCTTTTTTAGATGTTTCAGAAGATTTTCAACCCCAAAATGTGTGTTTTCCTGTTCTCTTTGAGCTAGCTCTCAAAGTATCAGGGGTGGGACTACAACCTGATTTGCTGGTGTAACAGCCCACCTACTTTCTGTGATCTCAGCTTTAAGAAACTTGATTAGTTTGTGGTCTGCTTGGTCATATTTTGGGGTGAACCCAGACAAATCAATCTCTTTTTGTGGAATTACTGCGAGAATACCTTTTTCTGCAATCCCTCTTGCTGCTTTATCAGCAAAGTGATTTCCCAATTCTGGAGTGATTTTCCCTTTTTGGTGACCTCCAGAATGCATGATAGCTACTTCTGCAGGTTTTCTAATGCTCTCTAAGAGGGTGAGTATTTGTTTAGCATGTTTGATTTGATTACCTTGTGCATTCAGAAGTCCTCTCTCCTTCTAGATGGCTCCATGGGCGTGGACAACACTAAATGCATATTTAGAGTCAGTTCATATATTTACCTTCTTTCCTTTGCTCAGGTCTAGGGCTCTCGTCAGTGCAATCAGTTCGGCTTTCTGTGATTATACATCTGCTGACAGGGCCTTTGCCCTGATCACCTTATCCTGCGTGGTTACTGCATAGCCTGTCATCCTTTTGCCATTTTTCACCACCCTAATTTGTCAGTCAGTGTGGTCAGAAGGGTGAAGGGATTGGCTACCACTGGGTGTATGTCCTCGGTAATTTTGTTAATGAAACGCTGCAGAAAGAACTCTACAACTAATAATAGTTGTTAGAGCAGTATGTATTTATCGACATCGAGATGCGTGGGGAATAATTTCCCCAAAGACACACATACCCACCAGGGAACTTGCCCCCCTTATTATTCCCTGAGATCTTACATATGCATGACATTCTATGGTCCCCCTTCATACATATTCATTCCCTGATCCCATCCGTCCTTGCTTGGTATGGTAATTAACTCCACACCCTTCTGGGCATGCTCAGTTCATTGTGGTGGTGGTCTTCAGGCCATGGTGGTGGTCTCCTGGCATTCACCTCTTCACCTTTATCTCTCCCATGTGTGCTTTGGCCCTCTTGGCACATTTTCAAGGGAACATACCATCTAAGAGTCTGTGTTCTTTATCTGCGCCCTTAGCCCTGTTATTCTGCTGTTTAGGCTAGTTCTTCTTCTGACTATTGCCAAGGCTCCCAGTACTTGTAGTTGTAGCAGAAATTCTTAGGGAAGGTGGACATGACTTGTATTTAGACTGTAATGGAATCACCCAGACCGGGCCTCATCGTTGAGGCCTGCTAGGAGTTAGTGGCGCAGGTACAAATTCAGTGCCAAGGCTATGGCACAGTTAAAATTACAGCTTAAGGTGTTGGCAAGAGACAGAGGGTTTTCTAGTAGCTAGCAAGTACAGTAATTAGTGTAGACACAGTAGCTGCCTTAAGAGTTTGTTCAACAATAAGTGTTTGTATTTTTCCCTGTGCTGTATGCCAATGAGGATGCACCTGTGAATGTAAACTATGTAGAGATGTATATAACCTGCCATTTTAGACGGAATAAATGGGGAACGTAGCATTAACCATACTGGTCGGATCTGCATTTTTGCTCTCGCCCAAACTTCCCATTATTTGGGGTTCCCTCGCTACTTCTGGCACCCGAACAGGGACCCTGCGCTTCGATGCGGGTCGTTTCAATACAGGACTGATGGCATGCCTTTTTACGTTTCAATACGAGTTTTGCGCTTCAATGCAGGTTTAATGTTCACTTCGATGTGGTGAAAGTCTCCGTTTTAGACCCCTTTTTCGCTGGCCGACCAAGGGCCGAATTCTACGGATCTGGGAAGTTTGGTCCACGGCAGCGGCTGCCTGTCTCAAGTAAAGAGCAACAGCGCCACGCCGTGGGGGAAGGTAAGCCGCAGTGGGGAACAAAGGCTGAGTGAGTGATGGATACGGAGCTGATGGCGGCCTCGCAGCTTTTGTTTAACCTCCTCTCTAAGAGAGGTGAAAAACTGAAAGAAAATTACTTAGAGCAGTTGGCCCTGTGGGCCAGAAAGAAAGGGAAATTAAATAAGCCGTCTCTGGTGTTCAGCACCACGGAATGGTGCGAAATTGGTGATTTAATGTGGGACACGGCGATTATGGGCAGAAAGAGGGTAAGCTTGCGCACAAGCTTGGGGCAGTCTGGAGAAAAGTTATAAATACCTTGCAAACTGTCTCCACTGAGAAAAAGGCTGCCGAGGACGCCATTCAGGCTCTTGAAGGGGTGGAGGCCAAGAAACCAGAACCCCAGCCGCCCTCCAAAGTTGCGAAATTTTTCGGACTGCATAACATGCGTCCCATGAAAGGCGTAATGGCACCGGTGAGTTCAACCCCACAGGATGTCTGGGATCATGTGACTTGGGCAGAGGAAATGTCCCTGCCGCTGCCCAGACCAAATGAGAGAGAACAGGAAGTGTCTTGGCTGCTCCACTCTGGAGGTGTGGTGAATGACGTGGAGTCAGGTGGAGCCGAAGGGAGGTGGACCACGGGGACAGAGCGCAAGGCAGAGATGGCAGCGAGGCGGAGCGGAGCGTGGCGGTGCAGCCCCCTCTCTCTCCGGTGCAGGGGGAGTCAGCCCGGCGGGGAGAGCTGGCCCCACTGGGTGCAGCAGCTGCAGCGACAGAGACAGTGGCACAGCCACGCCACACCATCGCAACGGCGGAATGCCCCCTTCCGTCTGGATCGGACTCAGACGTGTCGGAGTGTGGGAGCCCTGTCTCTTTGTCTCGCAGCAAGCAGCGGCGGCACACACAAGCACAGCACGCAAATGCACAGCACACAAATGCACAGCATGCAAATGAAGTGCATCAAGTAATATCTAAGCTTGCCGAACTGTCACACCACCAAGATCAATTAGAAACACACGCATCCACGAATCCTCAATTGTGGGGGCAGGGAGAGCACAAACCCCTCCCACCCCCACCTGCCTCGGCATTTCTTTTGTCAGCACAGCCAGTGTCACTGCCTGCGCTTCTAGACAATCCAATTAGAAAGCGTTGGGCCACAGTTGTAAGAGATGCCATTCTGGATGGAGATTGGGAGGCTGCCGGTTCTATATCCTGCCTCATGGCAGCTGCACAATTGGAAGGTGCTCCACCAGGCAAAACAGATTGTCTCCACATACGGGATTCAGTCTGAGGCAGCGAAAAACATCATTCAGTGCATCTTCACTGCTGACATCCTTTGTCCTGCGGACTCCTCAAGTATAGCTTCTCTGCTTTTGACACCTTCACAGTTTCTCATTTTTAAGAGAGAGAGTGGAAACGCTTGGCCGTGGAAGAGGCAAACAACCACCAAGTACTGGGAGACCCTTTCTATGCAGTGCAACCAGACATGCTAACAGGACACGGACCATACTCCACTGCAAACGTGCAACTCACCTATCCTATAGAGATGCATCAGCTGTCCCAAACATTAGCTCACAGAGCTTTGCTGCTGGTTCCAGATAAGAAAAAGCCAGCACCTTATTCTACAATAAAACAGGGAACAACAGAACCATATGGACAATTCATTGACAGATTGGCAGCTGCTTTAAAAGATGCAGCAGATGTACCATCAGAGGTCCAAGAACACCTGTTCCGTTCCCTGGCTTTTGAAAATGCCAATTCACACACCAGGGCCATTCTGGCCATGCTTCCTCAAACTTGTCCAGTGGATGAGATGCTGGTGAGAGCCACCCGAGCCGAGAAGAGCACTCAGACCGCAGCATTCACAGCAGCCGTGCGGGACGCAGTGCAAGAAACAGGCCACATCATTACAGCAGCTTTGTCAAGTGGCAAAGTCAAATACAACAACAAGACCTCACGTCCCAACAAATCAACTAAAGTCACCTGCTACTGCTGTGGCGAGACAGGCCATTTCAAGCAAGCTTGTCAAAAGACTGTATAGTGTCACAGATGTAATGTTGACACCCATGCCTCTGAAGCGTGTCGCAAGTCGGGAAACTTCAAACGCAGCGCGCTGAGGCACAGCGAGATGACACAAATCAATGCCCTGACCTCAAAGACCCAGTAAATGGTTTCCTGGCAAAAAACAAGCCCGCCACATGGGGGAGCCTCAGCATTGATATAACAACAGCTGCTGAAGTTACCCTGCAAGACAAAGAAGTTACTCTGATTCCTGCAAATGCACATGGCCCACTGTACACCACAAATTGTTTAATTGGAGGTTTGCTCCTTGGGAGGTCCTCCACAAGTAAACAAGGCATGATTGTAATTCCTGGTGTCATTGATGCAGATTTTACCGGACAAATACAAATAATGGCTTATGCCCTGCAACCACCTGTGACAATTCCAAAAGGCAGCAGAATTGCTCAAATTATACCATTTGAAAATCTTTTGGCACATCGCTCGCAACCAAGACAACCAACCGAGATCCTGAGAAAAGATGGAAGCTTTGGATCAACAGGTCACGATGTCTTCTTCACCTTGGACTTAAACAATCGCCCAATCAGACAGGTGCACTTGCAGCGTGGATCCCACCGCATTCTACTGGACCTGCTACTTGACACGGGGTCCGATGTCTCTATAGTGAATCAATTATATTGGCCACCTGACTGGCCTTTGCAAGCTCCCAGCAACCACATTGTAGGAGTGTGTGGAATGAGGATTCCTTCAATAAGCACGGATCCCATCAGCCTCACCTTTGAAAACAATCAAGTCATTGTGGCCACACCATATGTTATAACCCTACCTGTGAAGCTTCGAGGACTGATTGGCAGAGATGTACTGTCCCAGCTTGGTTTGATGTTAACTACAGACCAGCATTTTCCTTGACGGCCACTGCAGAGCAGCTGCCCAGTCTGAAGATCACCTGGTTGACTGATACCCCTGTATGGGTTGAGCAGTGGCCCATAACTGAGAACAGGCTGCAAATTGCAAAGCAACTGATTCAAGAACAACTTGACGCTGGTCACATTCACCCTTCTGTAAGTCCATGGAACACTCCAATTTTTATCATACCTAAAAAATCAGGTAAATGGAGACTGTTACATGATTTACAGAAAGTTAATGCACAAATGCAGGCCATGGGTGTGCTGCAACCTGGCTTCCCAGCACCAACCATGATACCACAGGGGTGAAACATTGTTGTCATCGATCTAAAGGACTGTTTTTTCACCATTCCATTCCACCCTCAGGACACTCAATGATTTGCTTTCACTGTGCCATCTGTCAACAGAGCAGCCCCAACAAAAAGATATGAATGGACAGTCTTACCCCAAGGCATGCGCAATTCACCTACCACGTGTCAGCTGTTTGTTGATTGGGTGCTGCAACCAATTCGCCAACACCTCTCTAATGCAATGATTTATCACTACATGGATGACATTCTTATTGCCACCAAGCAACTGTTGGCAGACACAGAATTAGAATGGGTGATTGCACAGTTAAAGCAGCATGGACTGACAGTAGCTCCAGAAAAAATACAGCGATCAGCTCCTTGGAAGTATCTAGGCTGGCTGATCACGGATGCACAGATTCGACTTCAAAAAATCACCCTGCATGACAGCGTCACCACCCTGCATGATGCTCAGAAACTGTTTGGGGACCTGCAATGGGTTCGTACCATTGTAGAAATCACCAATGATGATTTACAACCGTTTTTGCCATGGCTTCAAGGCAGTGATGCTTTCAGCCCTCGAGTTTGCACCCCCAAGCAAAAAGATGCTCTTGTGCAGGTTTCAAAAAACTGCGACATGGTTGGAGTGCTCGCTGTATGGAGCATCTTCCATTGTCACTTTTTCTCTCCAATGCTGAAGCCTGCCCTCTTGCTGTTGTTATTCAGTGACAAAAGAAAAAGGGGGAGAGCTGACCCGGCTGGAAGCTTGATTCAGCAGCAAGTTTGCTGGAGTGGGTGTTTTTACCTGTTCAGCCAAAGTGTCAAGTCATGAGCAGAACAGATGCTCTTGCTGCCTTGATACAAAAGGGCAGAGACAGAATTATAGAAATTGAGGGGAACAAACCAGCAGACATCAGTGTTCCCGTGAGAGACGACCATTTAGAATGGCTGTTGAGATACTCTGTTGCATTGCAAGAGGCATTGTTAGGCTTCACAGGCATGGTTCACAACAAGCAACCAAAAGGCGTGATGTGGCATCTGATCAGACGTCATCGGTGGGTGGAAAGACCCCTGTGTTCCCTGAGACCAGTTGAAGGAAGGACAGTTTTTACCGACGCTGGCCGAAAGACAAAAAAGGCTGCGTGTGTTTGGCAGCAACAAGGAAAATGGGTGCAACATGTAATCAAGGGTGAAGCAGGAGACAGTCTGCAGACCCTTGAATTGAAGGCCGTGTGTTGGGCTTTGCAAACCTGGAACACAGAACCACTCAACGTCATTTCGAACTCTCTGTATGTAGTTGGGTTGTACAGAGGATTGAAGATGCACTCATCGGGCAGACCCAGAATCAGCGGCTTGGAGAGCTGTTTTTGCAATTGCGAGGCGTTCTTAAACAGTGTCAGCATGCCTTTTGTGTCATGCACATTCAAAGCCATCAATGTGACAGTGGTTTGGGGGAAGGCAACGTGCGAGCAGATGCAGCAGTCAGCTGTGTTGTCCATGTTCCCCCACAGAACAAGTTTGAAAGGGGTCGCAACAGCCATGAAGCATTCCATCAAAATGCAAGGGCCCTGCACTGACAATTTCAGATTCCCCTGAATGAAGCACAAGGGATTGTGCATGCCTGCCCTCAGTGTAGTCATCATGGGCCTGGCCTTGGCCTAGGCACAAACCCAAGGGATCTGAAAGCTTTAGAACTGTGGCAGATGGATGTGACTCATGTTCTGGAGTTTGGAAGATTGAAATACGTCCATGTCACTGTTGATATGTATTCGAAATTTATTTGGGCAACAGCACAAACAGGGGAAAAGGCTTTGCATGTAGAAAGACATTTATCTGTTTGCTTTGCAGTCATGGGGGTACCTGTAGAAATCAAAACCAGCAATGGTCCAGCTTATGTCAGTCAGCGAATTGCTAGGTTCATGCAGTAGTGGGGGGTGAAACATACCACCGGAATCCCTCACTCTTCTACAGGTCAAGCTATTGTGGAAAGAGCCAATCGTACTCTAAAAGAGTACTTGGCAAAGCAAAAACAGAATGATAGTATTGATGTAGTTAGTCGGCTGTCAAAGGCATTGTTCACTCTAAACTATTTATGTTTAGCAGAAGGACCAGAAGAACCTGCGGTCGTGATACATCACCACTCAGTGAAAGAGGGAAAGCCACAGGCAATTCCAGGACTTTACGTGTATCACAAAAATATGCGAACCGGTGAATGGCAGGGACCGAGTCCTGTGCTGTTTAACGGTCGCGGATATATGTGTGTTTCCACAGGGGACGGTTCTGCCTGGGTGCCGAGTTGATTTACCTATGCGTGTCCCCAATCAAAAATACCAGCTGGCAGTGATACCGACACTGACAACGGTGACGCACCTGGAGCATCCTGTGACAACTCGGAAGCTGATGACAGTTGAATTTATAGTGTGCAACAAGGAGAAATAGTTTATATAGTTATTATCATAAGGTTTTTGTTTGTTGTACGTTTGTAATTAGAAAGATGTTGTGGGGTGAAATGTTCGTTTTAAGTAGTATTCTACTGACGAAGGTAGCTGGCGTGCTTGACATTCACACGAGAGAACATGTGGGTCACTTGAGCCAATCAGACTGGGCAAGATTCATTTTGCCTGTCTTTAGCTACGCCGTCCAGTCCTTTTCGTACATGTCTGATTGGAGTCCCATTGAATTCTATGGCAGAGTTCAAAAACTGGACTCAAACCACAATATATTCCAATTTAACTGAAGCCTGGGACGCGTAGTGCAATAAGCCCACTGGGTCCTCCAGCACTCGTTTTGTCAATTGGTGTGAAACCCAAAAATTATCAAAAAATGGCTGAGGGGCACAAGCTGTTGCAGTTGCGCAAAATCTCAAAGTTATCAGTACTGAACCACAAGAATTTGACCTCCTTGGTTCAGTACCAGGCAATTATTGCTTGATGTTTGGACATGTGAGGCAACCCAAAATTGGCAATACGTGGTTGTTTCCCAAATCCCTGTTGTATTACAATTATTCAGGATACTGCAACGATTGGACTCATCTGGTAACACTGTCAAAAGATGCTGCGAGAAAATTGCCACCAGGAATCTTCCTCATCTGTGAAGATCGAGCCTGGTCTGCAGTGCCTCAAAGAACTGCAGGAGGTCGATGTTATTTTGGAAAATTAACTCTGTTTGCTCCCACCATTCATCAAATTTCTAAATCACCTCTGATTCCCTGACTATTAAAACATAGTGCTCTTGAGTTAGATCCCACTTGCAAAGACTTAGTATCATTATGGGAGCGTCCAACTGTAATAGTGGCTTCAATTTTTGCCCCGGGAGTTGCTTCAGCACAAGCTCTCACTCAGTTGCGGATTCTAGCTTGCTGGACAGCGAAGCAAATTAATATAACATCTAACATGCTAAGTGAACTTGCCACAGATGTTAAAGGCATTCGCCATGCAGTACTTCAAAACAGAGCGGCCATCAACTTCCTTCTTCTCGCCCAAGGACATGGGTGTGAAGAGTTTGACGGCATGTGCTGCATGAATCTGTCTGACCACTCCCAGTCAATCTACAAGCAACTCGCACAGCTAAAGAGTAATATGGGAAAACTTGTAGTTGTTAGCACCCCTTTTGATAATTGGCTCACTTCGTGGAGTTTCACTGGGGGGATCAAGGATTTAATTTGCTTTGGTATTACTGTTTGTATTGTAATTGTAGTTATTTTGATAGTTGTGCCTTGTTTGTTGACATGTATGTGAAAAATGGTAAGCCGCGCCTTTGCCTCAGTCTGGCTGATTCAAAAAGAAAAAGGGGGATTTGTAGCAGAATTTCTTAGGGAAGGTGGACATGACTTGTATTTAGACTGTAATGGAATCACCCAGACCGGGCCTCATCGTTGAGGCCTGCTAGGAGTTAGTGGCGCAGGTACAAATTCAGTGCCAAGGCTATGGCACAGTTGAAATTACAGCTTAAGGTGTTGGCAAGAGATAGAGGGTTTTCTAGTAGCTAGCAAGTACAGTAATTAGTGTAGACACAGTAGCTGCCTTAAGAGTTTGTTCAACAATAAGTGTTTGTATTTTTCCCTGTGCTGTATGCCAATGAGGATGCACCTGTGAATGTAAACTATGTAGAGATGTATATAACCTGCCATTTTAGACGGAATAAATGGGGAACGTAGCATTAACCATACTGGTCGGATCTGCGTTTTTGCTCTCGCCCAAACTTCCCATTATTTGGGGTTCCCTGGCTACTTGTAGTGCTTAAAAATATGCAAAAGGGTAACAGTCACAGCATTCAGTGTTCACTAAATGTCTTCTAAAATGCGATATCATATATTCTAAAGTACTACTTGGAATACATTCTAACATACAGTATATGTTCTTAAATCTACTGTAAAGGATCAGCTGGGATTTTTCAAATCTATGTGTCTCTATAGCTCTTTAAACTTGTACTAATCAATAACTCTTACCATCTGCTTTCTTAACGGCTAGAATTGGGGTGTTGTGTTTGCATTCGCATTTCACTAATAACCCATGTTGAAGGAATTTTTCAATTACAGATGCCAATCCCTTACAGTTCTCTAATTTCAAAGGGTATTGTTTTTGCCTTACCAGTGTGGCTCCTGGTTTGAGTGCAATACTCATTGGTTCTGCTTGTTTGGATCTTCCTGGAATATCACTGGCTCACACTATTGGATTTTCCACATTTTCAACTCCAGCAGGGATTTTTTCACATTTTTCCTGTATAAAAAGTGCAGCAACTTCGACAAATTTAGATTCAGGAATTACAGCTTGTACACCCTTCCCCTTTTTAAATTTAATTTCTGCTTCCAATTTCTCTTGTAAGTCCTTCCCCAGCAATGGTTATGGGGAGTTAGGCATATAGAGGAATTGATGGGTTACCCAGTTCTTCCCCAGCTTAAATTTTAAAGGTTAGAAGAAAGGCCATGTTTTGGTTACTCTGGTTGCTCCAACAACATGTACAGTATCGTGACTCAGTTTCCCTTGTAGGACATTTAACACAGAATAAGTAGCTCCAGTATCTACCTGAAATTCAATGTCCTCTTTCTCCAGCTTAGCTACAGCCAGAAGTTCTGCTGGGGAAGAAACCTTCAGTTACTATCACTCGGAACTTGAGCCGCTTGAGGCTTGCACTACTGGGAGTTGGGGAACTGAGGATTTTCTTTCATTGCTGGACAGTCCTTCTTCCAGTGTTCCCACTTCTTGCAGTATGCACACTGGTCCTTCTCTGTAGGGGAAGTTTTCTTGGATGACTTTTCTTGAGTTGCCTTCTTACTAGGTTGGGATTTAACTTTTTCAGTGGGGCCTCTATCTCGGAACACCTTCCAGGTTACCTCTAGCAGTTTATCTGTCTCGAACTCCCTCTATCTTTTGCAGCTTTCTCCTTATATCGTTTGAAGCTTGACCCATAAATAAAAGTACTAGATGTGCTTTGCCATCATTTGATTCTGGATCTAAATCTGTATATTTGATGGCAGTTTCTCTTAGCCTGTTCAAAAAATCAGTGGGTGATTCATCATAATTTTGCTTTACTTCGTAAATCTTTGACCGATTTATAGCTATAGGGACACCATGTTTTAACCCATATACCACAAGGCTTTGATATCGTTTTAACCTCGCAATTTGTTCTGGTGTATTTGGATCCCATCCCGGATTTTCAAGGGGGCATATCTGTGGGACAGTGCCTTGAAGTAATCCATTTGCAATGCTTGCCTCAACTGATGTCTTAATGGCTTCGTTGACCATTCTTCTCTCAGTAGGGTCAAGTAATGTGTCTAACATAGAGTTCAAATCTCCCAGTCAGGGTTTTGCGAGTTAATTGCCCCTTCTACTAATGTTGCTACTTTATCTGGGTTCTCTTTATATTCCCCCACAGTAGTTTTCCACTGTTCTAACTCGATAAGGGAGTATGGAACTTCCACATACATTGGGCCCTGGTTGCCGACTGCTTGCCGTATTGGGGCTTGTAAAACTGGTTCTGGTCTTTTTGCCCTGGTACGTTTGGCAATCGGGCTACGTTCCCTGATGGCTTGTCTCGCTATTTTTCCTCTCCTTCACCTGCTTAGGGCAGCAATGATCTGATCAATCTCATCCTCCCCCCTGGAGCTGTCTGACCCTGTTGTCTCTGTTATGGCATATAATCTGTTTTGCCTAGTCCCGACCATAGGAAGGGCCATACAGGACTTAGTACGTCGCTGGTCCCGGGCTGTGTACCTGCGCGCATCGATGGTGTCATCTGAGGCAGCTCCCTGGCATTCGGGGTTTCCATGGAAACTCACAGGCCTGAGAGCAGAGGAAGACTCACACCCCCCATGGGAGGTTCCCTCACTGCCCTCTTTGTAGAAGGCTCTGCCTCCCGGCTCTCCCCTAGGGGCAATGTCGTGGGCTGCACATGCTGGCTGTCCCCTCCTCCCTCCTCCTTCACCTGCTGGGAGCCCGCCAGGGGCATGCCCCACCTTGCCCCCTTGCTCAGACAGTGGTGACACCAGCCTGGAAGGCAGAGGGGCCTGGCCCAACCAAGGGCTGCAGCAGCAGCAGCCAAAGCCCTTCCCACCTCCCCCCCCACCTGCTGTGACGTTGGCAGTGACGGTACTGGCAGGGACGGGACCAGGGCTGGAGGAGCCAGTGGCACCACCAGGGGTTGCACCGGCAGGACTGGGTCTTGGGCCTGCCCTCAGATCAGGTGCTATGAGGTCTAACTCCTCCTCCTCCTTGTTTTTACATTCGCTATTCCATATTGACTCATCTTTTTTACTTTTCCCCTGTTTTTTCTTTAAGACCAATATATGCTCCTTTTTCTCTGGCCCTTGGCGACAAGCCAACACCATAAAGAGCCTAGCATATTCTAGCTTGTTGAAATATCAGTTTCCGCGTGTGAGGGAGATTAAATTTGATATTAACTTCTTATCGAGACTCCCGAATTCAGGCCATGTCTCGTCATTATCTAGTTCATAAGTCAGTGTGGTGGTTTCACGTTCGCCGAATTTTGTTTGCCAACTGGGAGATAGGATTTTGGGAGAAAAAGGCTAAACAGGCCCCAACTTAAGGTAAACAGATAGATTTTATTAACACACACTAAGAGAAGCAAAGGAAAATGAAAAAAAACACAAATTAATTTCTAAACCAACCCTTTCTCCCACTACAAATTGTTAATTTTCTACAAACAATGTAAAGAGGCTGTCCTGGGTTGCAAGTATAAGATATGCACAAAGTATTCTATCACCATCTTCATGAACTGTTGAAACCAATTGCTGAAGCAGTGTTCTTCCAGATTTCCCCCTCCCTCTTCTGTTAAGGTGTCTTCTGTTAAGGTGTCTTCTGCTAATGGGTCTTTTGTTAATGGGTCTTCTGTTAATGGCCTGCTGCATGACTCATAGGTAACTCCCTCCGGGAGTTATTTCTCTTTAATGGGCCATTAAGGACCCCCTGTATGACTCATTATCCCATTGTGAGATGTTCCGCCCAGGGGGAGGAGCCAAGCATTCTCACCTGGATATAATCTGGGATTTGGGATAGTACAAGCTGCCCTTGCCCACTGGATTCCCAGAGGACCAGAGCTACCAGACCTTTCTACGGGATCACTGCTTCCATCATCACACTCAGGTTCTATTCTGACTCTGTCAGTGGTCTTTTGTATTATTGCATCTATTTTATTTTATTTTATTTTATTTTATTTTATTTTATTTTATTTTATTTTATTTTATTCTTTTTTATTTTATTTTATTCTTTTTTATTCTTTTTTATTCTTTTTTATTCTTTTTTATTCTTTTTTATTCTTTTTTTTCTCTTCTTCCTATTAAATTGTATTTCTGACTTGAAGCCTCTCACTGGTTTTGCTTTCAAACCACTACAGAGGCAAAACTCATAACTCCAGGTCAGTACCACTTATAAAATAGTCATTCATTCAGACTTTGAGAGAGAAAAGTTTCTCCTGTTGTTTCGGTAGCTTTCCACAAGTGAAACAGTCTGCTTGTGGCTTCTAACTCACACAAAAGCAGCCCACCCAGGAGATTCTGCAATTGTGGAACCTCCCATATTCACGTAGCCTTTCCCGTAACCACACATATGGGTCGTAGATTCACAGACTGGAGTGGCACTTCTAAAGATAAACAACTTCGAAGGCAAAGAATTCTTCATCCCAGAGAACAGAGATGTCTTCTCGCTTCTTCACTGGCAGAGGGCTTCTCATCTCTCTCTGTTCAAAGCTCTCATGGGATTGATGCCTTGGAAGGCTGACCTGAAACAGAGACTGGACAGAGCTAGAGAATAA
>JANPWX010019292.1:148635-169989 GCA_024734555.1 Trochalopteron elliotii
TGAAAGGTGTCCTTGGTTTTCCGCAGGAAAAGGATCTGTTTTGTCTACCTACTCTGTGAAGAGAGCTTACTGCCACTTAATATGAGGCTCAGAACTACATCCCTAGGCAGCACAGAATTTGCAAACATGAAAACTAAAACTTAAGGCATCAGGATCACCCAAATCACAACTTCTAATTCAATATTCACTCAGTAAATCACAGATACCTTTGCTCAAAGAATCCACAAATCATCTCCCCAATTCATATTGTCCACGATTTAAAGGATTATTCTAGCATATTCATATTACAGTCAGTTACCATAACTCATAGGAGATTTTCAGCCTAGAACCAAGGCAACTTGTCATCTCTTCCACCTAAGAGGTCTCTGAGAAGGGTTAGAGTTTAAGAAAGTCTCAATCTGTGTCAGGAAAGAGTTAAAGCTTGCCCAGGCCTGCGGTGGTCATTTGATCTCTGCCAGGCGGCAGCCACAAAGATTTCAAAGGCTGCAGGGATGGGGAAAAAAAACTCAGGCTGACAGATTTCAGAGCAGCCCGGCTAATGGATGCCTCCTGCCCCCACCCCTCAGTTTCATCTGGGCCTCAGGCCAGCTTCCCCCCCATAGGGGGAGTAGCAAGGTGTTTCACAGCTGCTAAAAAAGGCACATCATACCCTCCCCCAGCCTGGGAGTCACCGGGAAAGGTGGGCCTCCTGTGAAAGCCCGGGCCCGGGCAGGCTGGGCCGTTCCAGCCCCTCCCAAAGGAGAGAGCCGGGACGGCCTTACCTCCTGTGAGGGTGGAAGGAAGAGAGAGATCCCAGGCTTCCTTCTAGCTTTTAAGACTGTGTCACCCAGAGGTGTATCTTTGTATGCAATTGGCTATTTTGGTTGTCAGTTTAAAGGAAATCACCAATTGCTCCTTACTATCTGTGCTAAACTAACACAGTCGGCCAGATTTTTTTTGTGAGTCTAATAAGTTTGGATTTAAAAAACAACAAATCCCCCCAGTTAAATCAGCCCAGTTTTTCAAAGCTAACCCCAGGGGACTATCTCTTGGGATATTATTATTACAATATTCACAAGAAGATATACGCCCCATATCTCAACAGTTATGAATAAGAAAATAATTAGGGGGAGAGGGAGAGAGAGAAAGCAAGCAAGGGAAGAGATTCAAACTCCCTTTGGAGCCACAGCACAAGGACTCACTCCCTGCACTACTGCTGGCTTCATGCCAACAGCACTGCAATCTAACCCTGCTTTCAGAGAGCATTCTCTCTTACTACCAGCTGGGGAGACGGAGAGCACTCGGCCTGACCCTAGGGCCCTCTAACACCTAACTCAGGTGCTAAACAAAATACCCCTTTTATTCAATTACTCACGTGCCTCTGTCAGGACCACAAAACTTTGGATTCTTGGGCTCTGATACCTTCTGGGCCACAGCTGGGGCCACCTGCCCTTGGAGTGCTGGCAGGAGTGGGGGGAGCAGGAGCTGGGTGTTCCTCGGGTCCAAGGGGGTTTTTCAGATGCCTCACTGTCCCTTCGTGATCGCCAAAAACTGATGCCTTGAGAAGGCTGACTTGGAACAGAGACTGGACAGAGCTAGAGAATAAAGCAGATATTTATTGAAAGGCATTTAGGGTACTGTGGCAGTCTCAGGGCACCCGAGGAACGAGACAGACGCAGGAGGTCAAGGGAAAGCTTCTCTTCCTCTTTATTATCTGACTCCATTACTTATATACATTTGTACAAAGGTCAAGAGATTGGCTACACAGGTTGCCACCTCTTCGACCTGGATGGTGAACATCACCATCCATCACATTTCTCCACCCAGAGAAGAAAAATGTAAACAATAGATAAATGCTAAAAATATACATTGTTTTTGTGAAGCTGCATGAGAAACTCCAGTTCAAGAGTGTAAACAATCAAAAGGCTTTTGCATCAGGGAGACATCTCACCCTTTTCCCATTAATTAAAAAGAAAACAAAAAAAGAAATGAACATTGGTTCAATTTCTGTTGACCTTCATTTCGGTCACAGTTTCCTGCTTTCAACCTGACGGGGTTAATAAAATTCTGCAGCACCAGTAAGGTGCTTGATGGCATGCAAAGCTTTGCCAATTGAATGTGCAGGGTTTCACCCTGCATTCCCCATTTTTTTTTTTGAAGAACCAGGCCTCAGTGGCTCAACACAAGTTCTTCATCAAATGAAACAAAGCAACATTGTTGACTCCCTTCAAAATTAAATGACCCAACCGCTGTGCCATGTCGGCCACAGAAATGGAATCCGTGACTAAATTGAAAGGTTCCTGGGAAAACTTTGGAAATGCCATGACAGCAGCCCTTAATTCAACCAATTGGGCTGCCCCATCCTCATGACCTTCCAAAACTTGCCCCTCAAAACCATCCTTCCAAGCAACAATGGCCTTTCTTGTCCTTCCCAAACCCTCTATAAAGACAGTGGGTCCTTGCACTGGCTCTGGGTATTTTTAAAGAATTTTTGCCACTTGCAAGAATTCATGGCTGGGCAGATGACAAGTGATCTGCCCTGAAAATTTTCAGAGCATTTTGCAGAGAAACACTGCTTGCAAAGCTCCAATCAAATTTCTCCCATAATACCGAGAGTATGAATTCCACACCCATCACTGCAAGCACTGTTGCCTGCATTTAATTATCAATCAAGCAATGAGCTCAAACAAAGTATTTTTGCCGTCTTTTGCAGCTGATGGGGCAGAATGACCCAGTCCAAAATGTGCAAGGAATTCGACCATTCAACATTCCATCGGCCATGGTACCTGTAGGACGCAAATAAATCACAAGAAAACAATCTTTCAGATTCACAATGAGGATACTTTTCGGAGGTCTTATAACAACCTCCATTTCCCAGAGTTCTCTGCAATGCAGAAAACAGGAGCATTCCAGGGACTGGTTGAAGAGTCCAGATGATCCTGGTCCAACAGCTCCTGAACCAAGTCATGAAGGGCAACGAATTTCCCTTGAAAGAGAGTCCATTTGCAGGTTGCCAAGCAGCAAAGGAGAGACTTGCAATGTCCGCTCCAAGGACAGACAGGACAGAAATCGTTTCAGGACAGTCTCTGACCAGAACAACAGTCCAGTGAACTTGAGGCAGCCCAGCAACTTCAGAGCATCCGCCTTCTCTCCACCGGCTCTTTGTCCTGTAAACAGAAGACTCAAAAAACACAAATTGAGCAATTCTGGTCCCCTCAGGGACAGCAACAGGGGTGGGTGGGTGTGGAGACTGAATTTGCCCAGCAGACCTCCATTGGCTCTGGGGATTGGGAAGACACTCGTGTCTGAGCATGCTTCCCCTTTGGGCTTCGCTGCCCATTTCTCGAGCCTGATAGAGGCTGGCCATTCACATGAATCGTTGCCTTACAAACACTGGCCATGTGATTTGGCTTTCCACACCATCCACAGAGAAACAGAGGAGTGGCCCCCTTTTGGACTTTCTTCCCTTTTTTCTTGCCGGCCTGAGCATTTGCCTGTTTCCCACCCTGCTGCCCCTTCCAGGTTGGCTGCAGGGTAGTAGTCACGGCCACCACATTAGAGCCCGTGGTGCCCATTCCCGCACATGCCTCGGTCATTTTCAAGACTGAGGGATCGCCCGATGAGGCATCCTCGTCCTCCGAATCCTGTCCCTTTAACTTCACAGGGACAGGGACGAGAGCTCGTCTCGCAGGAACTGCAGAGCTAGGGAATTCATCCCTGCCCTGCAGGGGGCGTCGTGCCGAGCCACGGCCACCCACTGCATCAGCCTTGGCTTGGACGCCATCCGACCGTATGCAGTCCCGCGGCCGGACCGTCTTCCCACACGGACGCAGTGTCCAATGGCCAGCTGAAGGGAGCCCGTCGATCCGGGACCCTTTGCCGCGGGCAAACACTGGCCTATCTTCGGCTGTGCCGTCCCCCCCCCCCCTTAAGAATGAACATCGCGGAGTGGGCAGCCGCCTTTGCCTGGGTGAGGCGGCGGCTGAGCGCGCAGGGCCGCCCCAGCCCTTTGCGGGGGGAGCGAGGAAAGCACGCAGGGCTGGGAGGGGCGTGTCCCGGGGCGCGGCGGCTCCGCCAAGCGCCACCGTCAAGGACGTGGGCAATTCGGGCGGAGTTGAAGCCACGGGGGGGTTGCCGCGAGCAGGGGGGTGTTGCGGGGGGTGGCGGACTCGCGGAAGAGCCAGCCTGGAGGCCACCCGAGGGCCACCCCGGCCCCGCTTCTCTCTGCGGAGTCATGGCAGCAGGAGGGGCTGCGGGGATCGCTCCCAACGAGGCTCCGCCCTCCGCGCGGGGCCTGGGGGAGGGCGATCCCCCCGCCTGCTGGGGGCACAGGAGCCGGGCGTGCCAGCTCTGCAGGTCCCGTGGGGGTCCCACAGACCCTGAGACCTCCCGCACCCCGACGTCTGCAGGGAGCAGGTACGGGCAGGGTCCTCTCCGGGGACCCTGCGTCCACCCCAGCAGCTATGCTGGGGGGAGGAGTGCCTTCCTCGCTGCTGCATGTGCGTGGGGAGGGAATCGGTGGTCCCGCCGACAGCGAGTGGGAGGTTAAAGCCTCTGCACTGCAGCACCACTTTCGCGGAGCGGGAACAGGGGAACCCGCTCCACCATCTCCCTCGGGACTTAGCCCAGGAGACAAATCCAGGCTCGAGCCATCCCCTGAGACCTCAGAACTGGGGGGCTGCAAACCGCGCGGGACCCCTTCCAGCTTCTTCCAGGTCCCTAACAATCTTAAAAAATCCACACTGCAATCAGCAGTAAAGAGCTGCAGCAGGTGATTCCCCTCATCTGAGGCAGGGGTAGAGGTCATCTCTCTTACCACTTATTACCTCAGACACACAGCAGAGTGTATTTCCCACGCAGGGTCGTCCAATGAACACACGGACAGGGTCCAGATGCCACACGTTCGAGGTCACCAGATGTGTCCAGTGCAGGACAATCCAAGGAACGAGACAGACGCAGGCACACAGCAGGTCAAGGGAAAGCTTCTCTTCCTCTTTGTTATCTGACTCCATTACTTATATACATTTGTACAAAGGTCAAGAGATTGGCTACACAGGTTGCCACCTCTTTGACCTGGATGGTGAACATCACCGTCCATCACATTTCTCCTCCCAGAGAAGAAAAATGTAAACAATAGATAAATGCTAAAAATATACATTGTTTTTGTGAAGCTGCATGAAAAACTCCAGTTCAAGAGTGTAAACAACCAAAAGGCTTTTGCATCAGGGTGACAGGGTACACCTTGGGCAGCACAAGAGCCTGACCAGGACTACACCCAAGGTAGACTTAGAATGGTAACAAAATGGACGACTGGTCACGAGGTCTTATACTTTCATAAGTTTTGGTCCATTTGCATATTGGAATTTAATTGCCCAATTACAGCTTCAGGTTGTGAGGTCTCATCCTTCTTGTTTCTCTCTTCAGTCCACTGTTATATATGCTTTTGGGCCTGAAAATTGTACCTGCTGTCTGTGGCCCTCAGCTGGAAAAGGATTTGTTTTGTCTACCTACTCTATGAAGAGAGCTTACTAGCACTTAATATGAGGCTCAGAACTACACCTCTAGGCAGCAAAGAATCTGGAAAACATGAAAAAATTATTAGCCTTCCTAGAATAGTATATAACCATTTGGAAATCACAGTAAAAACCAATTCTGGTAACGAATCAGTCTTCCCATCTCTCTATCAATCATCGATAATCCCTTATCAGGAATTTGCACACAGAGCACAGGATGCAGGGAGAGCTTAAGGGTGGAAAGGGGGTCATGATCAGAAGCAGCAGCGATGGGAAATATGCAGACAGCTCTCTAGGACTCGCACTCCCAAGATGAACCCTGACCCTGGTAAGTGACTTTTTTGCCGGCATTCGTGCTTTACCCAGTGCATGGTGTCGGCTGGCCACATGTCATGACACCCATGGGTGGGTCCCCCTGCTGCTGCCCCTGGGGTCCTGGTGCTGAGAAGGGTGACTGGGACTCCTGCGATGGGGCGCCTGGGAGTGGGGATGCAGACAGGGCAGAAGAATCTTGCCCAGGTGTCAGGGTCCTGATGAGGGTTCTGGGGAAGAAGATGAGAAGTGGGAAGCTGAGCTATGCCTGCTACAGGGGAAGGGATTATGCCATCATGGTATTTTCATCCACCTGTGGGAGATGGAAGTGTGCAACACACCTACAAAATCTGCCATGGTGCAGCAGATTGGGCAGCCTGATCTGGCAGAGAGAGCAGCTACTAGCTCAGTGTCCCTAGGATTGGGACACAGCACAGCTGGGGCTCTGGACACCTGTCAGAGACTGGAAAAGGTAATATGTTTTGAGACATTTTGGGAGCTGGGTATGTGTGGTAAGGTGTGGGTCAGGCCTTGCACTGGTGAGGTGGTGCCCTGTCCCCATGCCCCCAGCTCCACATTGACCGTCAATCATGGCTCACTATAGGCAGCCCCCCTGTGTCACCTAACCCACTCCTGAGTGGATAAGAGACCAGAAGTCCCACCTGGGAAGAAGGCTCAGGATGGGCCAAGGCTTTAAGAAGCCTGGTGTCCTGGTTTAGGACAAATTAGGGGAAGGTCTCCAGAAGGAGCCCCCCAGAAAACAAACCTCCACCACCCCTTCCCCCCCCCAGCTCTGGGTTTGGGAAGGAATTCCTCGGAGGAGAAGTGGAAAAAACCTATTTATTGACAAATAAACAAAGACACTCCCCAACACAAGGGAAAAGAAAAATAGTCCCAGATGATACTCAGGCAGTTGCTGTGAGGGGAGGGCGCAGAGCTTCTCTCACGGGCCTCAGAGATCCCCAGATATTCCCAGGTCAGGTCTGGAGCCGGTCCAATGATCTTCAGGTGGGGGGGGGGGAAGAAAGAAAAGGGAGAGAAAAAGAAAAAAAAAAGAAAGCAGCGAAAGCAAAAGCCAGCAGCGAAAGCAAAAGCCAGCAGCGAAAGCAGAGCTAGCAGCAAAAGCCAAGGAAAAAAAACCACAAGAGTCCAAAGAACAAGTAGCCCCGCCACAGCAAAACAGCCCGCCGAAGGGGGGGCAGCTGTTAGACATAACAATGGAGTACACAGAGACAAAGCTGCACGATTGGGATAGGAGGCACCGTCAACCCAGGACACCTGGCCACAAGACAAGCACATTGTCCTTTAACCCTACCTTCATCTTGAAGCCTTACATCTCTGGAACCCAGGTAGCTATGTCTCTTTTTCTATATCTTTCCTGTCTTTCTGTTTTTCGCCCCTTTTTCTTCTTCTTCTAACTCTCTTCTCACAAAATGTAACATGGAATGGGTTATAAGGTTCTCTATGTTCAGTGGGCTAAGTCTATGCTGTGATAAGTGATGTTATGTTGTATTTACTCCTTTGCCAATGTTCCTTAATTTTCTATAGCTTGCCAGTAACCTTTTGTGTATTTTTACCTCTTGGGAATATTTGGTTGGAATTTTCTCCTTTGTGCCTACCCAGAGCAAAAGAACCTTGGTTTAGCCCTAGGTTTGAGTGACCAGGGTATAACACCACCCCTCACCCCACCAAGCTTCCTGACAGGCCTCTGTAGCCCTGCAGAGGGTGGGGAGGGTGCCACCAGCCACAAACTGTGACGACTGATTGCACGGACTCAGATCAGTGGGAATACTGAGATGTTTATTGTAAAAAGCAAGCTGCTTTTATACACTTCTTCAAGACACCGTCTTTCCTTATATGGTATTTCTTCACTAAGCAACCTATCACACATTGCCATGTCAGCAACATACATTAATGTCCTTATATGGGGGTGATCACGCCGTGTTCACTTGTCCGGCAGGCTCCAGCAGGCTCTTCTCTGTAGGGCGTCTGCTGTGTGGCATTTCTCCCTTTTAAGGTCTGGCGGAGAAAAGCTTCTCTGTGCTGGCATGGCATGCTGCAGGTGCATCCCATGTCCTGTAGCTCAATTCTATCTTATCTCCCTCTATATCTCCCTCTTTTTTGTTTTCAAACTGTACTACCATAACTTTTTTCAGTGCTTGATCAACTATACAAACAAGAATCATGAAACAAAACACTTCCAACATTAGAACATGTTTGACCCATGGTCTGAACCCTACAAACCCCATTCATCTTGTTCTCTCAGTTTCCCAACAAGCTGATGATGAAGCTGGAGCAACCAAGGCTGGTCGGACCACCCCTGCAGGTACCCATTGTGGACCGGAATCGGTGGAAACACAAGCGTATCTTTACCCCCAGGTTATCAATGGAAAGGGTCCTTCCCATTTTCCACTTTCAAGATTCTTGATAAGTACTTGAGCTTTTTCTAAGTGAGCCTGTGATTCACTAAAATGGCCTTGGATGGGGGTTTGGTCATTCTGAACGTGATTCAAAAAACTAAGGACATATAAGGCTTTTTGCAGTCTTTTGTGGGAGGTATATCCCATCCCTACACTCCCTCTTTTTTGTTTTAACAACATGGGCTTAAAAGTGCTATGGGCATGTTCAACAATCGCTTGACCCATAGGGGAATGTGGAATACCCGTGACATGGCGCGCCCCCCCCCCCCCCAAATGAAAAACATCGGCCCTCTATTTGGATATATAGGCCAGCCCATTATCAGTCTTTACGGAGATGGGTATTCCAAGGGTTGCAAAAGCAGACAAAAAATGATGCTGAACGTCTTTTGCGCGTTCACCTGTATGGGTGGAAGCAAAAATACATGTGTGTGGTAGTTTAGCATGGATGTGAATTTTTTTTCTCTAAGGAAGTTATAGCAGATGTTGACAGCCTGGTTGACCAATTGAAGAGTTAGTAACACCTCTGGAAAACCCCAGCTTAAAATCAGAGGATCCCATGTGACTGGTCCTTTTCCTTCCAGCCAGCAGCAGGTAACAACTGGCCCTAGCAGCTGCTCTGAGGAGCAGCCAGGCTGGCTAGGCCCCTGCTGCTTTGCCCTCCTGGGGGGGGGGAGTCAGCTCAGGGCCTGGTCGTGCCTCCAGGCCCAGGCCAGCCGGGCCTCCTCCGATTCCCCCGGATAGGTGGGGGAGCAGCCCGAGGCCTGTCTGGGCTCCATTGGTTCTTGGTGGGGAAGGGGAGGCTGTAGCTTTACATCAGCTAATTTTAAAGCCGGCAGAGCCGGGAGGGAGCTGCCAGCCCGGCCCCTGATAAGAGTTATGAGCCTGATTATCACCGAGGGGTGGGCAGGGTTCCCCCCTCCTCCGGTGATTCCCAGGCAGAGAAGAAAGGAAGAAGGGGAAAGCCCAGCTCTGAGATCCTACATGGAGAAGCTGCTGCCGGGCAGAGCTGCAGGCCTGGGCAGATTTAACTCTTTCCTGGCAAAATGAAGTTTCTAAAACTTAACCCTTCCCTGTTCCATGGAAGACAGAGTGATTTAAAACATAGAGAGACAGCATGAGACAAAGTCAGTGAAAGAACTGATAAAGACTGTTGGAAGACGGGATGGAGGAAGTGGACATTTTTGACTAGACTTCTCTGGATGTAAACCATGGAGAAATGGACTATTTCTTGTAATATCATAATGCTGTTTGAGGGAATGCAGGTTCTAGCCAAAGGTTGTGTACTGATATAATTGAGATCTAATTGAGAATTGTGAATAGAGTAAGCCCTCGGCTCCTGGGGTAAAAATAAGGAGGTCTCAGCTTTTGAGATGAAGATGATTCTAGAAAGAAAGTGATTTGAAGCCTTGGCTCCTGGGATAAAGGGAGGTGTCTATTTCCTTTGAGATAGAGACGATTTTAGAGATAGAAGAAGAGAATCCTTGTTTTATACTAGAAGAAACATTCTTAAATGGTACCCCAAATATGCTGAGGCCCATGAGTAGCCAGGGGAAAGGCTGCTAATGGGTGGGAGTGCACAATCTGCAAAAATTCCGAGCAGTGGCAGATTTGTGACATTGAAAGCCACCAGACTGTTTTTTCTTGTGGAAAATGTCTCCATGAAACTCTAGAGAGACTCCTCTCCCAAAGTGATGCAAGATTATGTTTAAATGGTTGCAACTGACTGAAATTCATAGTTTTCTCTCTATGTTGCATGGGAAGGTGAACAATTTGTGGTGGGAGAAGGGGTTGGTTTAGAAGTTTCATTTGTTTTTTTCTTTTTTTCTTTTTCTTAGTGTGTGTTAATAAAACTATCTGTTTACCTTAAGTTGGGCCTGTTTTGCCTTTTTGTCCCAAATTCTATCTCCCCGAGGGAAAAGAGAATAGACACTCAAACCACTACACTAAATTAGGCAAAACAGAATTTGGCAAAGGTGAAACCACTACAATGGTATCAATTGTAACATGAATGTATTTCAACTTACCAAATTCAGGAAAATGTGTAACATAGCATGCACTTGTCTTACTATGAACAGTAAAACAATACATCTAATAAAACAATCATCAACTGCCTAAATACTTTACCATCACCCAGAGTCTGCAATTGCTGGGCAGCCCCATTTCACAGTGAGGACCTGGAGGACTTTTCCCATTTAGGTTTTCCAAGTTCACCTTGCAAGGGGGTCCAGCTTTTATAAGACCAAATCAGCAAGTCAAAGTGACTTGATTACATTTTTAGTGCAGAAACACCTGGGTCTATTAGCATACTTCCTGACCAGCCAGGGCCAGGGCTTGGCCAGAGCCTAAGCCTTGACCGGGAGGGTTTCCCTAAAACACCTACAAGCAAACCTCTATTAATATCAGTTAGGAACATGACTTCACAAGAGTTTATCTTCCCCATGAACAGGGGGACAAATCAAAACACCCAATAACTGGTAACAATACACATCTCCTTCCCATGAATGGAGACAGTGATTTAACAGACAGAACCTTGGGAATCAACTTAAAATTACAAGGGAATATTTCTGCCTGCAGACAGGAACTGAAAATATGCAATAAAGAAAAGAGTTAATGGTTTTGTGTAATTTCAACTTGAAAGGACAGCTTACAAATCTGGATTATTACAGGAGCATACTTTGATGAGACTATTCTGTTACCTGGAAATAGCTGTGGAATGTACACTTCAGCCCCTGGAGGCAGTTCACGATGCCCAACATAAATAGTCCGACTGTCCCCCCAATTCTCTTCTCCAGCACAGTATCAGCTCACAAGGGTCTGCAGGAGACTGTAATCCATGGTGGGCAGGCAGGCAGCTCGGGACCATGCCACCAGGTGCTCGCCAGTGCCACTGGGCTTCCTGGCTCGCCTCCTCACTGCCCACATGAAGAGAGCCTCGTTCACCCCACTGGACCTGCTGTGATGCCGGCCCGGCACTTGCTGCCATCCCCCAGCTATACCATGTACTCGCCACCATGGAGCAGTGCCCTGTGGCCCTGCATGCCTCCCGTCGCTGCTGCTGCCACCACTACACTCTCACAGAGGGCAAGGCAGAGAGGAAATAGGCTGCCGGGAAGGGCTGCCCCGGCTCCCGCCACTTGCTGTGGCACTGCTCCAGCTGACCCTGCAGAGCATGGGGCGGCACGAGCTCTTTTATGATACCGTAAGGCAAGCTTTCCCATCTGGGTGGTTGATTGGGCTGGTAAATAACTGGAAAAGCATGCAATAAATCCACATCCTCCTCTGGGGCAGCTTGTTTTCTCACTGCTGCCCATCGATCATGCAGATCAGGGGGGAAAACATCAGGCTCCCCCTCAGGATCAAATGGATCGGGGGACTGGGGTCATCTTCTGGTTGTCCTCCCACAGCCCTGACAAACTTACCATTAGAGCCTTGTGTTTCGCTCAGCGAGAACGCAGAAAGGGGCTGGCACGACTGTCGAGGCGGCACAAGAGTCCTTCATGCCACATGCACCATGAGTGCCTCGAATACTGCCCGCCACAAACACAAAAGCTCTGCCAGTGCTCTGTCGCCCCATGTAACTTAGTCCCACAAAGGGCACCCTAAAGTGTCCCATGTCTGAGAGTCAAAAACATTGGTACTATTTAAAGTTGGATCACAGTCTTTAGCCCATAACAAGAGTCTGTTTGAATCTGTAGATTCAATTTTCCTGCTGTGTTTTTTCAAAATCAGTTTCAACATCTCAGGGACGTCCTTTTGTTCCTGGGATACACCACTCCCCATAGTTCTCGGCTGCTTACCTTCCATCCTGCAGAAAGGTGCGTTGGCATGCCATGGGCTTCGTTTCAGCCCGCTGTAAAGTTCAGCTGAATGTTATCACCAGTACAACCACTAGCTGCCTATATAAGTCCCAATTCGGGAAGCCATTTGTGATGACTGATTGCACGGACTCAGATCAGTGGGAATACTGAGACGTTTATTGTAAAAAGCAAGCTGCTTTTATACACTTCTTCAAGACACCGTCTTTCCTTATATGGTATTTCTTCACTAAGCAACCTATCTGTCCTAGGGTGACTATGATACCTGTATCCCCACATCATCTGTTCTGTGTTCTGTACCTTTAAGACTGGTTCTGAGAGTGAGCAGGGAAAGAAGAAGCGCGCAGTTTGTTTTGAAAGACAGTGTTCACTCCTCAGGATCTTCTCTCGTCCTTGGGACTGTGTGTGTTTTCCGTCGGATGCACGGAGGGCAGCCAGGGAGAGAGTTTCTTTTCTTCTGTTAGTCTAGCTAGCTAAGGCAAAGAAGCTTTCCTGGACTGTTTTTTTCCTTTTTCTTCTTGGGACTGTTTAAATCTGCTCTGGACTGAAAAACCCAGAGGAGCACCGGGATCTTGTGCCTGTGGCCCACCGGGCGGGACTCGGCATTTTCCAGCACCGAAGGGACTGGGACTGATAAACAGACTCCTGGCACAGACTCTCAGTTTTGCCATCTCTCTTCGGAGCAGCGAGAGGTTTTATTGTTTCATATTATTATTATTGTTATTCATTCTTTATGCTTGGGGGCATTTTGTTTGTTAAATAAATAGTTTTTTCCACTTTTCTCTGAGGGAGTTCTTTTCCCGGACCGGCTGGGGGGAGGGGCTGTTTGGATTTGCTTTTCAGAGGAACCCCATTCGGAGGTTTCCTCCCAAATTTGCCCTAAACCAGGACACTATCACACATTGCCATGTCAGCAACATACATTAATGTCCTTATATGGGGGTGATCACGCCGTGTTCACTTGTCCGGCAGGCTCTGGCAGGCTCCTCTCCGCAGGGCATATGCTGTGTGGCATTTCTTCCTATTAAGGTCTGATGGAGACAAGCTTTACTTTGTTTCTCAAGGTTCTATCTGTTTAATCACTGTCTCCATTCATGGGGAGGACATGTGTGCGGTTACCAGTTATTAGGTGTTTTCATCTATCCCCCTGTTCATAGGAAAGATACTGCTTTTGTGAGGAATGGAGCTTGTTTGGTTCGGTCAGTGGGCCAAACATTCTAATGTAAGAAGTGTATTCTTTCATAATTCTTGTTTGTATAAAACAAAAAAGAGGGAGTTGTGGGAAGACATGGGATGGAGTTGAGCTGCAGGCTGTGGGACGCACCTGCAGAAGCACACGGCAGCACAAAGAAGCACATGGCAGCTCAGAAAGGCTTGTCTCTGCCTGAATTTGGGGGAAGGAGATGCCATGCAGCAGACCCCTACAGAGAGGAGCCTGCCAGAAGCAGACAGACAGGTGAACAGCATGTGATGACCCCATAGAAGGACGTTAGGAAAGCATGTTGCTGACGTGGCAACATGGGATAGGTCATGTAGTGAGAATTACCATATAAGGAAATATGGTGTCTTGAAGAAGTGTATAAAACCAGCTCGTTTCTTTGAACAAACGATACAGATTCCCTGCTGGTCTGAGTCCGTTTCTCAGTTGCTCACAGTGGGACAGTGACCCTTACAAGCTAAGTGAAAAGGGCCATTCCAAGTCCTGACTACACTCACCAAAAGCAAAGGTGCTGGCAGAGAACCCTGAATTCACTGCTCCAGAGTTAAGACCTCTGTTCCTGAAACAACTGGAAAACAGACTGATGCAAATCAAGATGATGTGATTTTAATTGTTCTTTTTGTGCCTGTTATCTGCACAGTTGGTAACCATGACTCAGATTTGGCCCCAAAATTTGCACGTGACTTTAGCCCAAGATGTATCCAAAAGCTCTTCATAAGACCAGCTTGTCAGGGTGGTATTGAATATGTGAGAATCTGGCCTGGTAAGTTTTGCCCCCAGATAAAGTCTGGGCCTGTGCCCATGGGGCTGTAATTCCAAACATAATATTTGATCATATTAAGGGTTATTGAACATAGTGAAAATCAAATTTCGGATGCAATTTCGGCCTTATAAGAAGTCGTCCATGATTTGTCTGGTATAGTTTTACAAAAAAGAATTACTCTCAATTTCCTACTAGCTGCAAAATCATTAACACTGGTTGTTGTTCTTATGCAGATCAGAGTGAAAGATTTATTAATAATTTGGTTGAAATTTGGAAGCAAACTCAAATTCTACATCAGGTAACTCCCAAAAGAGCTCACTGAACCTTGAATATACCTTCAGTACACTCACTTCGTGGTTACCAAACTGGGCCTGGATAAAAGGAACTGTTCATACTACTTATATCTGTAGTTAGTCTTTGCATAATAGCTGGCTGTATGACACGATGGTGTGGTTAAATATGGAGTAGAGACTAGATGAGGTAGAGTCTTGTTAGTCTCTAAAAAAGAGAGGAAATGATGCCGGATGATTTTTTGCCTCTTTTTCTTTCATATATTCTCTGTATTCTTTACACATATAGTTGGAGCTCTGTAGCCTATTACTGCATTTGTAGCTAGTTTTCCCAGTACTTTTCCCTGCCCTGATAGGCAGAAAGACAAAACATATTCCAAAGCCCCTATCCTATCTTGGTTCTCCTTAGAAACCAAGGCCAAAAAACAGCTCTTTGAGACACATTTTCATCAACAAGTTCAGTTTCCATCTGAGGGGGGAAGACTTAGAAGGGGCTTGAACTGGGGGGGTGTACAGGTTTAGGGCAAATTTGAGAGGAAACCTCTGAATGGGGGTCCCTCTGGGAAGCAAACCCAAATGGCCCCTCCCCTAACTGGTCTGGGAAAGAATTTCCTTGGAGAAAAGTGGAAAAAGCTATTTATTTAACAAAGTGCCCACAAGCATAAAAAATGAATAAGATGAAACAATAAAACCTCTCTTTGCTCTGAAGAGAGACAAATTGAGGAAGTCCTTGCAGTGCGTGCAGCCTGGCTCACTCAGTCTCTTATCAGTTCCTCGGCCCTGGAAAATTCTGTTCTGGGCTGCAGTGGACCGCAGGTATGAGCTCCCAGTGCTCTTCTGGGTTTTTCAGTCCAGGACAGGTTTAAACAGTCCAAAGAAAAAGAAAACAAACAGTCCAGGGAGCTTCTCTGCCTCAGCTAGCTAAAACTAACTAAAAGCAAAGGAGATCTCTGTCCCACTGTCTGTCCATGCCTCAGAAGAAAACAGTCCAGGAGCGGAATGCGGAGGAGGGTGTGCAGTATCTGCAAACAAATTCCTCTCTGCTTTTTTCTCCCCCTTCACTCTCGGAACTAGTCTTAAAGGTACAGAACTTAATATACAGCACAAACAGAACAGACAATTGGGGATACAAGCATCGAAAAATCACCCCAGGACAGGGGGGAATTGCATCACCACTTGTGCTCCTAATTGGTGATTTTTGTCAAATACGCTAATTTCCTAAATCTGTAAAACTGTATTCACCCTCATGGGGGGTGGGCTTTTGTGGACGTTTTACATATCTTTCCCTGGAGGCCTCCAATAAAGATCAACCTTTATATTACCTCCTATACGATTATCTCAAAAGTGTGTGTTGTTTCATTTTTAGGTTCTTAAGGCATCATCTTCATAAGCTGCCAGCATCTCCTTTTCAGTTGGAGTATAGCAGGCCTCAGATCCTCTGTATCCCTGAAAGGAATGAGAAGGAGGTGTCTTTACAAACAAACTGTGGGCCTGCTGGTAGATAAAGCCAGACACTAATAGGTGAAAGAAGCAATGGGAGGAACCATAAATTCCAGGGGAATTCCACCAATTGACACAAGCTGTTGCTCACCCAAGGCCGTGCTAAATTCCTGGACTTAGAGAAAAAGAACAGAGATACAAAGAAAAAGGGGGTCTGTATTAGGTGATTCGGCAAGTCTGTACCTCTCAAGTACCTCAGCCAGTGGGGAAAGAGAGAAGGACATGCGGTCAGGAAATTAGGATAAAAAGGAAGCTGTGTCTTCCAAAATTTTGAGAGACCCGAGGGGAATGCCCCATGGCCTCTCCCTTTATTCGAATAAAGTAACAGGAGTCCTCTGTCTCCTTTTTGGGCATAAACCTCTGGTGTTTGGGGATTAATTTTCCTGACAATTTGGGGGCTCTTGTCCAGGATATTTCCACCGTCTGGGGGTGGTGGGCAGCGAGTGGAGCTGAAGGCACGCCTCACCCAGTTTTGGTGATCAGCTCCCCTTGCTGGTGGCTGGCACTGGACGATTGATGGAGTTCCCGAGACTGTCCAGGAGACAGACGAGTGGTGGACCGAGGGGTCTGTGAAGAGCCCACAGGGAAGGACCACTGAAAATCTCACAGGTGAGTAAAATGGGATCTTCAGGGAATAAACCTGGGAGGGCACTCATGGAGGGTAACTGTCCTGGTTTAGGACAAATTAGGGGAAGGTCTCCAGAAGGAGCCCCCCAGAAAACAAACCTCCACCACCCCTTCCCCCCCCCAGCTCTGGGTTTGAGAAGGAATTCCTTGGAGGAGAAGTGGAAAAAACCTATTTATTAACAAATAAACAAAGACACTCCCCAACACAAGGGAAAAGAAAAATACTCAAGCAGTTGCTGTGAGGGGAGGGAGCAGAGCTTCTGTCTTCAGGCGTCGAGGACCCCCAGATATTCCCAGGTCAGGTCCGGGGCCGGTCCAATGATCTTCGGGGGGGGGGGGGGGGGGAGGGAAGAGAGAGGGAGGGGAGGGAAAAAAAAAAAAAGGGAAAAAAACAAAAGCAAAAGCAAAAAAAAAAAAAAAAAAAAGCCAGAAGCAAAGTAAAGCAAAGCTAGTAGTAAAGCAAAGCAAAGCAAAGCAAAGCAAAGCCTGCAGCCAAGCCGAGCAAGCAGCCAAAAGCCAAAGCACAAGTAGCACCACCGCAAAACACCCCACCGGGGGGCGGGGGGGCAGCGGTTAGACATAACAGTGCAGTACATAGAGATAAAGCTGCACGATTGGGATAGGAGGCACCGTCAACCCAGGACATTCCACCCCTTATCCCATATCGTGAACATACAATAAAAAACTTGCATCTCACTTACTCAAACCTTCAACACTTACACATTTCCTTCCATCTTACTTGCTCAGACCTTTGACACTTACACATTTCCTTCTGTTCCATGTAGTAACATTCATCCAACAATGACATTTACATAGGAGTCTCACCCCACATTCAGATCTTCCTGAGGTACACAGCGTGTTATTCCATCTTTCTGCATTATCCACCATGTATACCCTGGTCCTTGAGCAAAAACAATCCCACGGGTGGGTTTGCCTGTACTCAAGGCAGGGTTGATCCATACTGTCTTTCCCAACAAACCTCTGACATGGGCCACTGGGGCTTTATCTCCATCTACGATATTAAGGAACTCAGACTGAGCAGGACCCGCTCGGTTGGTGGAACCTCGGGTATTAACTAACCAGGTGGTCTTTGCCAAATGCTGCTCCCAGTTTTTGAAAGATCCCCCACCCAATGCTTTCAACTGGGTTTTTAACAGTGCATTGTGCCTCTCCACTTTCCCAGCAGCTGGTGCGTGGTAGGGAATATGGTACACCCACTCTATGCCGTGTTCCCTAGCCCATGTGCTGATAAGGCTGTTCTTGAAATGAGTCCCGTTGTCTGACTCAATCCTCTCAGGGGTACCATGTCTCCACAGGACTTGCTTCTCAAGGCCCAGAATGGTGTTACGGGCCGTAGCATGAGAAACAGGGTAGGTCTCCAGCCACCCCGTGGTGGCTTCCACCATTGTGAGCACGTAGCGCTTACCTTGACGTGTCTGGGGTAATGTGATATAATCAATCTGCCAGGCCTCCCCATACTTGTATTTGGACCACCGTCCACCATACCATAGGGGCTTCACCCGCTTGGTCTGTTTGATGGCAGCACACGTCTCACAATCATGGATAACCTGAGAAATACTGTCCAAGGTTAGATCCACCCCTCGGTCTCGTGCCCACTTATAGGTGGCGTCTCTGCCCTGATGACCTGAGGCATCGTGGGCCCATCGGGCTAGGAACAGCTCTCCCTAGTGTTCCCAATCTAAGTCTATCTTTGACACCTCTATCTTTGCAGCCCAATCTACCTGCTCATTGTTTTGATGCTCCTCATTAGCTCTACTCTTGGGGATATGAGCATCTACGTGGCGGACTTTCACAGGTAGTCTCCCTACCCTGGTAGCAATGTCTCTCCACTCTTCAGCAGCCCAAATTGGTTTTCCTCTACGCTGCCAATTAGCCTTTTTCCACCTCTCTAGCCATCCCCACAGAGCATTGGCTACCATCCATGAATCAGTATAGAGGTAGAGTTTTGGCCACTTCTCTCTCTCAGCAATGTCCAGGGCCAATTGAACGGCTTTGAGTTCTGCAAGTTGGCTCGATCCACCATCTCCTTCAGTGGCCTAAGCAACTTGTCGTGTGGGGCTCCACACAGCTGCTTTCCACTTCCGGTTCGTCCCTACAATGCGGCAGGAACCGTCAGTGAAAAGAGCATAATGTGTCTCCTCTGCTGGCAGTTGATTATATGGTGGAGCTTCTTCAGCCCGTGTCACTTGTTCTGGTTCTTCATCTGTGAGACCAAAACTTTCACCTTCCGGCCAATTTGTAATTATTTCCAAAATCCCAGGATGATTCAATTTACCCATACGGGTGCGCTGTGTAATTAGAGCAATCCACTTGCTCCATGTGGCATCGGTGGCATGGTGGGTGGTGGGGACCTTTCCTTTGAACATTCACCCCAGCACTGGTAGTCAGGGTGCCAGGAGGAGTTGTGCTTCTGTGCCAATCACCTCCGAGGCAGCTTGGATTCCTTCATAGGCTGCTAAAATTTCCTTCTCAGTTGGAGTGTAACTGGCCTCGGCCCCTCTGTAGCTTCGACTCCAAAATCCTAGTGGGCGGCCTCGAGTCTCCCCAGGCACTTTCTGCCAAAGGCTCCAGGACAGACCATGGCTCCCAGCTGCAGAGTAGAGCACGTTCTTCACATCTGGTCCTGTCCTGACTGGGCCAAGGGCCATTGCATGAGCGATCTCCTGCTTGATCTGGGCAAAGGCTTGCTGCTGTTCGGGGCCCCAGTGGAAATCGTTCTTCTTACGGGTAACCAGGTAGAGAGGGCTCACGATCTGACTATACTCAGGGATATGCATTCTCCAAAAGCCTATGGCGCCTAGGAAAGCTTGTGTCTCCTTCTTGCTGGTTGGTGGAGACATTGCTGTAATCTTGTTGATGACGTCAGTAGGAATCTGACGCCGTCCATCTTCCCACTTTACTCCCAAGAACTGGATCTCACGGGCTGGTCCCTTAACTTTACTTTTCTTGATAGCGAAACCGGCTTCCAGGAGGATCTGGATGATTTCCTTTCCTTTCTCAAACACTTCTGCTGCTTTGTTCCCCCACACAATGATATCATCAATATACTGTAGGTGTTCTGGAGCCTCACCCTTTTCCAGTGCAGCCTGGATCAGTCCATGGCAGATGGTAGGACTGTGCTTCCACCCCTGGGGCAGTCGGTTCCAGGTGTATTGCACTCCCCTCCATGTGAAGGCAAACTGAGGCCTGCACTCTGCTGCCAGAGGAATGGAGAAAAATGCATTGGCAATGTCAATAGTGGCATACCACCTTGCTGCCTTGGACTCCAGCTCGTACTGGAGCTCCAACATGTCTGGCACAGCAGCGCTCAGCGGTGGAGTCATTTCATTCAATGCACGATAGTCCACAGTCAGTCTCCATTCTCCTTCAGATTTTCGCACAGGCCAGATGGGGCTGTTGAAGGGTGAGTGGGTTTTGCTGACCACCCCTTGACTCTCCAGCTCACGGATCATCTTATGAATGGGGATCACGGCATCTCGAGTTGTTCTATACTGTCGGCGATGCACTATTGAGGTGGCAATTGGTACCTGTTGCTCTTCCCCCTTCAGAAGTCCTACTGTCGACGGATTCTCGGACAGTCCAGGCAAGGTGTTCAATTGCTGGATGCCCTCTTTCACTACAGCTGCTATCCCAAATGCCCATTTGAGTCCCTTAGGGTCTTTGAAATACCCACTCCGAAGGTAGTCTATGCCCAAAATGCATGGGGCCTTTGGGCCAGTTGCAATAAGGTGTTTCTTCCACTCATTTCCAGTCAGACTCACCTCTGCCTCCACCAACGTATAGTCCTGTGATCCCCCTGTCACACCAGCAATAGATACAGATTCTGCCCCTACATGTGTTGACAGAATTAATGTGCACTGTGCACCAGTATCCACCAAGGCCTCATATTCTTGTGGTTCAGACGTGCCAGGCCAACGAATCCACACCTTCCAAAAAACACGATTTTCCCTAGCCTCTACCTGGCTAGAGGCAGGGCCCCTCTAGGCCTCGTTTTCCTTCTTTCCTTGGGCATATGTCTTAGAGGTTCCTTCAAGGGGATCGGACATGTCATCATCATCATATCTGGCTGTTCGCCTACGGGCAATTGGAGCTGCTTCCCTTTTGGTGGAACCTCCTCTCTGGGTCTTGCCTTCCTTCAGTTCATGTACCCGTTGTGCCAGAGCAGCAGTGGGTTTTCCATCCCATCTCCTCATGTTTTCTCCAGACTCACGCAGGAAGAACCACAACTCAGCTCGTGGGGTGTACCTTCTCTCCCTGTCTGGGGAACGTCTGCATTGGGTACCAGAACCTCTGATCTGTACTGCTGAAATTTGGAAGAGGTCCTCTCTAATCTCCTCCCTGAGTTTCTTGTGATTCTCCTCTGTCTTATCTTCTAGTTTCTGTAGACGTGTTTCCACAGCTGCAATTCTGGCATGTGTTGGGCCATGCACGGCATCTGCATATGCTCGCAGCTTCTTCGCCATGTCGAGCACAGTCTCATATGTCTCATCCCGCTTCATTATTGCTAGAGCAGAAGCGTATTCAGGTGGCCCAAGTCGCACAAGTTTCCTCCACATTACAGGTGTACATGGTACCAGGTCCGGATTCCTAGTTGTTATGTCATCTGAAAAAATGAGCTCTGCTACAGCCATCTCTCTCAGACGTTGGATCCCCTGTTCTATGGTCTTCCACTGTGTCTGCTGCAAATAGAGGTCATCTGCACACAGGTATCTTTGTGCTACACCGTCCAGGATCCGTTCCCAGAGACTGTGAGGGCTAGCCTCCCTCATCATGCTTTGGTCAATGACAGGATCATGTGACAGAGATCCCAAATGCCTCGCTTCAGTGCCATCCAGAATGGTAGCCTCCCCTGCAGCATCCCAAAGGCGGACTAACCAACTAATTATAGATTCATC
>JANPWX010019292.1:170389-194669 GCA_024734555.1 Trochalopteron elliotii
TCCAGGATCCGTTCCCAGAGACTGTGAGGGCTAGCCTCCCTCATCATGCTTTGGTCAATGACAGGATCATGTGACAGAGATCCCAAATGCCTCGCTTCAGTGCCATCCAGAATGGTAGCCTCCCCTGCAGCATCCCAAAGGCGGACTAACCAACTAATTATAGATTCATCGGGTTGTCACCTGTAGTCCTTTCTTAGGCCTCGAAGGTCCTTTAGGGAAAAGGAATCAATATTGGCTCCAGAATCTGTACCCCTCGATGTGGCTTCTGATTTTGGTGAAGGTCCTTCTCCTGGATCATCATCATCCTCCTCCACCTTGCGATCGGTCTTGCTTTTACACTTTCCGCCTCTTGTATTAGCAGCAACAGCCACTGGTTGAGGCCTACTGTCTCGTTCAGCTACTGGCCTGGAGCCTGGGATATTAGCTGCAGCCTGAGTGGCTGGAATAGTAACTAACTTATCTCCCTGTTCCCTTTCTTCTATCTGCTGCCCTGCGGTATCTAGCAGAGTACGATAAACATATGCCAGGGCCCAGCTCACTACAATAATCCTTTTCTCTTTAGTACTACCATGGCACTTCTCTTTTAGGTATTTTGCCACCTCAGCTGGGTTCTGAATTTGTTCAGATGGGAAGTCCCAGACTATAGGATCAGAGAATTCCTTTAAAATTTGGCCCATATCCTCCCATTTCCCACTCCACTCAAGATTTCTCCTGCTTGGCTTTACTCCTAAATCAGAAGTCTCATTAGCCCCTTTGGAAATCTCAGCTTTCATTTTATATAAACTGCAGACAGTATAGAAAAAACTTATTAAATTAAATGCCAGAAAGATGGTCTCTTTAACACTCAGGGGAGACTGAACATTTTCTAATAGAGATGTAAGCAATCCAAAGGACAAGAAGGAGAACAGAGGCTGGAAAACCCCTTCCCCTGCTTCTCCCCCAACAAACTGAGTAAACAACCATAACAATGAACCAAACACTTCTGGAACGGATTCCAGCATTTTTGTAACCCTTCTGTAAATCATTACAAACAAGCCCAGCCCAATGAGTATTCTGGTTAGTATCCCATGGCTAAAAGAAGTTCTTATTAGGGAAAATACCAGTGCTATTTCTGGGTAAGGAAGTAACCCTAGGTACCACAGAGGTATTAAAACTTCAAAAAACCCTAGGGACCAGAAATACCGGCAGGCTTCCACCCCAAATGACATTATGAATCCGGAAAAAACCATGCCAATACACCCACAAAACAAGTAGAACCACCAATATTATTATTAAAGTTTTTTTCCCCTTCCTCGGGCCCTTTCCCGGCCAATGCACCAAAGTATATTGTCCTGGTTTAGGACAAATTAGGGGAAGGTCTCCAGAAGGAGCCCCCCAGAAAACAAACCTCCACCACCCCTTCCTCCCCCCAGCTCTGGGTTTGAGAAGGAATTCCTCGGAGGAGAAGTGGAAAAAACCTATTTATTAACAAATAAACAAAGACACTCCCCAACACAAGGGTAAAGAAAAATACTCAAGCAGTTGCTGTGAGGGGAGGGCGCAGAGCTTCTGCCTTCAGGCGTCGAGGACCCCCAGATATTCCCAGGTCAGGTCCGGAGCCGGTCCAATGATCTTCGGGGGGGGGGAAGAGAGAGAGAGGGGAGGGAAAAAAAAAAGGGACAAAAGCAAAAGCAAAAAAAAAAAAAAAAACAAAGCCAGAAGCAAAGTAAAGCAAAGCTAGTAGTAAAGCAAAGCAAAGCAAAGCAAAGCAAAGCAAAACAAAGCAAAGCCTGCAGCCAAGCCGAGCAAGCAGCCAAAAGCCAAAGCACAAGTAGCACCGCCGCAAACACCCCACCAAGGGGGGGGGGGCAGCGGTTAGACATAACAGTGCAGTACATAGAGATAAAGCTGCACGATTGGGATAGGAGGCACCGTCAACCCAGGACAGTAACACAGGTAAAACAAGGCATCCATGGAGGGTAGCAAAGGTAATGCTGGGAAGGGGTCCCGGCAAAAGGGTTGATGATTTCAAAATATCTCAGAAGAATCCCTTGGAAGAATGTTGAGTTGGTTTACACATTCTCCCAGAGGTAATTAAGGACATAGATGCCCAAAGGGGGCAATAAGGGAAAGTCGGGATGATTTATTAAAAATATGGATATTGACCTAATATCGATATCCAACTATGACAGACAAAGACTCTCTAACAGTTTAAAGTTAGAAAGTGTATGTTTATTGCGACCCCAGGCAGCGTGGGGGATAGCTCCTAAATACACATGTGCGCCTCACAGATGATCACAGGGTCTTTTTATGTACAGGAGTATTGAATACCCAAAACACAAATGCATATTCATAACTCTGGTACATCCCATTCCCCGCTTCGTGTGGTAATTAGCCAAAAAGTCATTAAGCATGCAGTGTTTGTTCTTTAAAATGGGTCGGTGGTCCTTTTTATGTGGCAGGGTCTCAAAATGATGAAGTGAGATGGGTCTTCCTCGCTTTGACTTTTTAACCTTTTAGTGTTACGTGACAATTGAATCCTGTTTTTCCAGGACTGTTTGATTTATGATTGTATTGTATTCTTGGAGTCTATTGATTAGAGTCAGAATACATAAACAGGCCTCATGATTTATCGGTTCCTTAAATCTGGCTACTGTTAGTAGAGGGAAGTTTGTCTATCTTAGCTCAGCAATATCTAGTTTAACTAAAGTTTTTAATTCTTAAAAATTAATGTCTCAGGGAAAGGGTCTTGACAATCCATGCCCAGATAGAGCATTAAGGGGAGTTGAGAAGGGGTCTCGAGAATCCATGCCTGGAGGGGCAATAAGGGGAGTCGAGAAGGAGTCTTGACAACAGGGGATGGATGGTGCCAGGGTCCGTAAATACACGCGGGAAACCTGATGGTTTGTTTTAAGGATCTCAGAGCACAAAAGACACAGCAAAGAGACAACTCAGTTTACTCAATCAAAAATGCACCTTTATTTAGTGCCAACAAATGCGATAGTGGGGAGAAAAATAAAGAATAGTAAGAAAGAGAGAGAAAGAGGGTAAGGGGATTATAGCTACCAATGTGGAGGAACGAGTCCTCGAGGCCTAACGATGCCTATAGATGCAAACTTCTCCAGTGGGGTGTACACAAAAGTGAGCGGAGGTCTCCAGAGTTTTTATAGGTTGGTCAAGGCGGGAACCAAAGCAAGGGGCACAGAGCCAAGGCGGGAACCACCTGTGTTGAGGTTGGGTGCTCAGGAACAAGCTGCAAATTGTACCTCTGGTACGGACAGACCAGTTTGGGCAAGCAGTCTTGGCTCAGCCCACTGTGACCAGTTCCATTGTTCTTGCACTCCGTTCTCATGGAGATGCATACCAGTCCTCCGAGACTTGGCAAATGTTCCACCTCAGCCAGGCCAGGGGCTCCTTTCAGAGTCTGGGGTCTCAGTCCTCAATCATTGGAGACAGTCATGAGACATACCACATCCTTGGACAGACTCTGACAGATGGATAGTGTTGGTGTGTTGGAACAGAATTGGTTGAAGGGGAGTGTGGAATGATGTGGCTGAGGCAAGAAGTGGCAGGACTGGGCGCAGAGGTGCGGGACCAGGAGCACGGGCTGGGGGCCTGTGGGGACTGTGGGGCAGCCGGGGCTCAGCGCCGGGCAGTGCCTGACCCCGCCACCCCCAGGCAAGGGTGGCAGTGGCCGCCGGCCCCATGAGGCTGCGGGATGCCCCGGCTGCCTGTGGTGCTGCTGGCCGGTGCCTGCCGGAAGCGCCGGATGGGGGAGGAGCTGTTTGGACACTGCGACAGGACAGGGACTGGCTCTGGTATACGGTGTGTGATAAAGAGAGTGTGCACAAGGAGGAAGGAATATCCGGAAAATGCAGATTGTACGTAGAAAGATTCAGATTTTCTTTTAAGGATTTTGCTTGTTTCACTGGAAAAATGAATGGTTTTGAGCTGTGGGAAAATGACTACCCACAGGCAGTAGCGGGGAGGGATTAGAGGAAGAACAGAATAAGTCCCTGGATGAACTGGTTAGAAAGATACAGCAAGTGTACGTAAAAAGGGATAAGGAAAAGGAGAAAACAAATGCAAAGGTGATGGCAGAATTTTTACAGCCCCGGAGGAATAAGCCACAGGATCCAAGGGGTTCCCCGGGACAGAGGGGACGGGGTCTGCCACAAGGATGTGGCAGAGGCATTCCCTCCTCGGCAGGGGAGACTCGACCCAAACAGCAGCTGGGAAGGGATCTGTAGGGACACTGGAAGCGAGAATGTCTGCAGAGACAGCTGGATCCTCAAGAGGAGGAAGTCCAGAAGATAATGGAGATGGATTGTTAGGAGTGTCAGGGGCTCCCATTATACCAGGGACCCACTACGCTGGAGACCTTGCTAACTTTTAAGGTGTGTTTCCTAGTAAACACAGGGGCCTCTCGATCCACCATAAATTTTATCCCTAAGGGGGGAAAATTGTCAAAAAGATCTTTGTTCAAGGAGTTGTGAAAATCATGGTTTCTTCTGTAGGCTTAGAAGTTTGAACACATCTTTGTCTGAGGGATTTGTGGAAATTGTGATAAATGAATTTGGGGGTTTAATTCCTTTGTCTACATGGGGTTTTGTGCAGATCTGAAAAGCTCCTGTTTGGAGGAGACCCATGCCCCTCTGCTTTTTGTGTGTTGTAGTGGTGCATTTTGGGTTTTACCAGTTCTCTGCATGCATCTGTTCTTTTGTTTTACAATGGTTTGTCCTATGTACCCCACCATGTTAAACCCTTTTTGGTTTCTCCTGAATTATGGGTCCTGTCCACCACTTTGCAGCCTCGCCCTGTGTCCTGAAAATTCCAGGAAGGCTGTCGAGGGATTGGCAGGATCCCGGGTCCCCCCGCCTTTTTTGTATTGATTGGTTCCATTGATTGTCCTTTGTGTTCTGGGTCACTCCCCTTCCCCCTTCTGGATTGGTCCCAGGCTGTCCCCTTCCCCTTTCCCCACCCTGATACTTAAGGTGAGGGACAGAGAGGGAAACTCGCTTTCGTGGGTTCCGTCTCTGGGTGAAATAAACCCCAGTTGAATTTCCCACAAGAGTCCTTCCTTCTTCTTTGCCATTGCTCATGTTTTTGCCAAAGGCAAAAACCCACAGAATATCGATACTGCGGAGTCAGTGCCAGAGCTAGCCTGAAACGGAACGCGAGTTCCCTGGGAGCAGCACCGCACCCCCGCAGTGTGTTTTGTTGTAAAAAGCCAGAATTGACAGGTTTCAGTCCTGAAGCCAATTCTGCAACTCCTATCTGCAACTCCTATCTTGTGGGGACCCCCGCCCCCCACCCATCTGTGGTCTGTTGTGGAGAACTGGAATTGGCAGGTTCTAATCCTGAGGCCAATTCTGCAGCTGCTGCCTTGTGAGGATGGTGGTGTCCCTATGCAGGCCTAGGTATTTAACATGCAGCTTCCTCTGTGAGGGCTGAAATAAATGGGCAGGGAGACTCGCTCCTTTTTAATGCCTTTATCGAGGGGCTGTGCACACCACCACTGCTCCCAATGGGCGACGGAGAGGAGGAGACGATCAGCTCTTCCACACGGCAGAGCTGGGGGTTCCCTCTCACAGGAGTCCCTGGAAGTCCCACTGATTCGTTGGAAAGCTTGGGGGAGTCCTGTGTATGGGATACTTTTGAAGTTATGGTGACTAGCTGGAACTCAGGTCTGATTGGTGTGAGGCTCTCCATGGTTCTGCTGACTTAGAGTGGTTATTTTTAGTTTTTGATTTGTGTTGGCTCGTTGTTTTTTAGGGGTTTTAAGTTCTAATTTTGTCCCACAAACACCTGAGGTCTTTTCATCTGCATGTAGGGCGGTGCCAGGTTCTCCCCAGTCGTTGTTATGGCCTGAACCATGGTTGCTATGGCAGGGGTGGCAGCAAGGACAGTTACAAAGGAAGGGGTTTCAGGTAATTAACATTTGACAGACAAAACATTTAGGGAAGGTATTTCTAATTACCATAACAATCGGTCTGAGCTAAACGGCAGAGAAAAGCCCCACCATAGGCAAGGCAAAACTAAACTTAGAAATTGTTATTTTGTTTCTTTACAGGTTTGAGCTAAACGATAGAGAAAAAGCCCTACTATAGGCAAGGCAAACAGTATCTAACTGAATTCAGAAATTGGCATTTTGTTTCTTACAGGGGCTATAGGAAAACTTTAGGGGAAAATATTTTATTATCCTTCCTTGGTTAATGTTAGTCACCTCCCTATCCCTAGGGTGGACTTGATGCAAAAACTTGGGACAGGTTACTAAAAAAAATGTGATTGGCTTTAGGCAGTGGCATTGCTTGCCGCTGAACTCGATCATGTCCAAAAGGAAAATCTCTGGAACAAAAGGAGGAAACTGATAAGGCAAACTGCTCCAGGGCGAAAAGGAGATGTCTGTTTCACAGACTGCAACTCTTGCAAAACTTTTTAAAAGCAGTCTCACTCCCTCCACTGAACAATCTATTGGAGGAAATCCCACTGAAAACCTGTGGGAAACAACAAAAGTGGTGCAACAAGCACTTCACAGAAAAAAAGCTAAAACTCCACCTTGTCCTGGTTTAGGGCAAATTTGGGAGGAAATCTCCGAATGGGGTTCCTCTGAAAAGCAAATCCAAACAGCCCCTCCCCCCAGCCGGTCCGGGGAAAGAACTCCCCAGAGAAGAGTGGAAAAAAGCCTTATTTATTTAACAAACAAAATGCCCACAAGCATAAAGAATGAATAATAATAATAACAATAATAATAATATGAAACAATAAAACCTCTCGCTGCTCCGGAGAGAGATGGCAAAACTGAGAGTCCGTGCCAGGAGTCTGTTTATCAGTCCCTTCAGTGCTGAAAAATGCCGAGTCCCGGCCCGGTGGGCCACGGGTGCAAGATCCCGGTGCTCCTCTGGGTTTTTCAGTCCAGAGCAGATTTAAACAGTCCCAAATGTAATAGATGTGATTATAAATTCGTGCAATTAAAACATAGAAGGAAGTTATAGCAAATGATAGAATGTATATTTTCTATAACCCTGTGAGTATAAAAAGTAACCTTGATTCCCGGACTGGGACAGGCGTTCACCAAATACCAGGACATGCTTTGTATAGAATCGAACATCTCAATTTACACCAGAAAGGAGGGTGGCTTGCCAGGATGTAGCTCCTTGAGCTAATCAGATCTTGGGCACCCGGACCATCAACCCACCATCAACCCACCATCAACCCACCATCAACCCACCATCAACACATCGACACCCATTTCGAGGGTGGACCCTGCATTTGACGACATCATCATCCCAAAGGAGAATTCCTGGAAGGTCCTTTCAGACTCAGCCCAGCACCAGGAAATCTGTTCAGGGTTCATCATCAAGTGAAAAGACTGGGTTTGAATTTGAAAAACACAATACCTCTGCTGCCGAGAGGCACAAAATACAGTATAAGAACTCAGACTCAAACTCCAGCAAATCGTGGAACAGTGCGAGATAGCAACCCTGCTGTCAGTCGGCTGTTTCACCCAACATTCGAATGCTGTTCCCTGTGGCTGTCCCAGATAGATTTAAAATGGAAAAATAAAACTTACTATTTTTCTGTCCGATTGGCTGGTTGATCATTTATAACAAATTGGTGCCGTGACTCGGATATAATCGTAGTGCTGTGGGAACCCCTTTGTGCGGGAGGCGCCCCACTGATTTTTCAGTGGCCCGACAGAGTGGGAAACCCCGTAGCATCGATTGTATTCCGACCAAATTTAGGGAAGCCACAAAATAGGGAAAAGGCCCTAGGATCCAGGAAGGTAGAACTCAGGGAAGGCCCGGAGAGGTCTTCGGAACCGCGGCAAACTACCACTCATAAAACTCTACGTGCACGAAGAATCCACGCAAGAAAAGGAGCTGTAAGTATTGCTGGCTGAGTGGGGGTGATTGGGCGAGTGAATGAGACGTGATTTTATCACGCCGCGAGTGTGGACCTGAAGGCCGCGGTTCCAAACTCCCGCGAGGGACTTGGCCGGCCGACGGGGAAGCGCATCGGGACTCGTCAAGCCAAAACCGGGGGAGGTTTTGGGGACCGATCACAAGCAGCTAAAAAGGGAAGGTAACGTTCCTTGGGAGTTCGGGAAACTGATAAACCTTTTTCGCTCGGGCTGGGTATAAGCCCACGAAAAATCCAAGAGAGGAAGTCTATAACCAGACGAAAAGGCCCCCGGCTCAGCTCGCTGGACGGGTAAGTAGTACGGTGAAAAAAGACACTAACTCACTTGGTGGAGGGGTTAAGGGAAAACCCCTAGGTTTCGGTAACAGGAATCACTCACAGAAAACATAGAGGTAAGTATGGGGCAGAGAAAGAGCAGACCCCGCAAAGAAAAACAGGAAAAACATACTTTAGGGGAAGAGAGTAAGGCACTTGAGATTCCCCTGGAAAGCCCATTGGGGTGGATGCTAGAAAACTGAGAAGAATGCCCAAAAAGAAAGGGAAAATCTAAGGAAAAATGATATACTATTGCATGGAGGTGTGGAGAAGAAAAGAGATAAGGAACCATGTGATTTGGTCTGTGTTCGGCACTTAAAGGACCTGCAGAGCCTTAAGTGAATATGTGAGTAGTAAGAAACCGCAAGACCATGAGGAGAAAGAGTATACAAGATTCTGGGAAAAACCTAGGATTGGGTTGTTCACAATAAAAACTAAAAAGGGAACGAAGGCTCGAAGGGAGGAGTGGGACGCACTTAATAATCTCCCTCCCCCATACCTAGTACCTGTGCCACCGCGCATGCAGGCTCAGGCTTCCCCATCCACACTCCTGAGACACAAAGAAACAACGCAGAGGAGGCAGTCCGTCCCTCCCAATAGAAGCTCAAAACCCCAGAGGGAGCTACTATTGCAAAAGGGGGCACTTCAAAGGGAACTGCAGTGATGGAAAGTCAAAGGGGGTTTCAAGAAGACTGAGAGTGTCAAGGGCCTTTTTGGTAAGAAAATCCATAACATCTAAAAATCCCTTGATAAAATTTATAACCTCAAAAGAAGTACTAAAGAATATGTTATCTTGTTAAAACAAAGGAGTGTTAATCTGTTTCTGTTATCTTTGTGTGAGCAAAATGTGTGTGTTTGTTGTGGACCTTACTTGTATTTTTAGAAAAAGAGGGGGGTTTTGTGCAACTAGTGCTATAAAAAGTGTAGCAATTAGAAAAAGAAATTAAAAAAAAAAAATGAGTTAAAAAGTGAGGAGAAAGAAGCTAGGCACAGCCACCCCCGTGGCTATTGTCAGCAGCCTCACCAGTGCCTGTCCTAGCGTCTGTCGTGCCCACCCTCCCCCTCCTTTTCCTGCTTTGGTTCGGACTGCCGAGGCTCCCACCTGTATCTTGCTGCAGCAACCCTTTTCTCTCTCGGCTCAGTCCTTGTTCCAACCCTAGCGCAGCGGGGGAGGGGTTTCTATCTCGCCTAATCTTGGTTGTTCTGCCTGCGGCATCAGTGCAAGGTTTTCCCCTCGAAGTTTTTTTCTTTTCTCCTCTTTCTCGGCGCAGTTTCCGCCCCCCCTTCTCTCTCTCTCTCTCCCCCTTCCCTTGTGCTCCCATTCGGCCCGGCCCCGCCCCAGCCCCAGCACAGGCAGGGCTGTGTCTCCCCTGGCACCAGCTGCTCTGCCGGCGGCGTTCGTGCTAGGTTTGTCCACCCAGCCTTGCTAATTTCTGTCGTGAGGGACGCCACGGCTGCCTTGCAAACCTAAGAATTCTGTCTGTCTCAAAATGCAGGGTCCGTGGCAGAGCTGCCAGATGCCCCGACGGTCACCTAGCTCTCGCCAGGAGACCCCTGTCCACACCCTAGGGGCAGTCCCAAGCCCCTTTTTGCATCTCATGTTTCTAAAAGACTTAGCTTAGGGGTCCCGATTTTCCCCTCCCTGCCTTTGAAAAATTAATCCATAAAACAAAGTCTGCTCTTATACCTGTAATAAATAATCCTTTTTGATACAAGAAGGCTGGCTAGGACCCAAGAAATGTCTCAATTTACAATTATATCCCAGAAAGAACAAAGATTTAATTTTCTTAAAAATATTCTAATATTTGGAAAGCATGCATCGAACCCAATAGGATGTAAATGTAAGTAAAAAGTCTCAAGATTAAAAATGTCTTGCAAGGAGAAAATGTTAGAATGTTCCTCTAGGTAGTTTAAAGTACTTGTTTATTAAAAATAGTGCATGTTTTAAAGAAAGTTTTGGAGGAGATAGAGAAAAATGGTTTGTAGATGGATCATCAAGGGTGGTGAAAAGGAAGAGAAAATCAGCGTATGCTATCATAAATGGAAACTCAAGCAAATTTTAGAAGCTGTCAGGGAGCCAGAAGAAATCTCAATTGTTCAAATAAAAGAACAGCAAGTAAGTATGCAGTTTCAGACCAAAAGTAACAACCTAGCAGATAAAGAGGCCAAAGTACCCTTGAAGTGAGGGAGGGAGAAGTCCAAGAATTTCCCCCAAGATCCTTCCAGAAGGGAAATAGAAGGTTTTAAGAAAATAGGCAAGAGATTAGAGAAGAGAGGGTAGAAATTACCTGATGGGAGAGAATTATAGCAAAAGGATTATGCCCAAAAAATGTTAAAAAGACTGTATCAGCAAACTCATTGGCCCTAACTAAACAACTTTAAAAGAAATGCTTTAGAGAAATATATGAATTGATAAACCAAGAAGTGCGGGGGTGTATAATATGCCAATGGGTGAATCAAGCCAAATCAAAAACAAACAACTTTAAGAGGATGCCCTGTCGCCTACCAGCCCTTTGAGAGAATCCAAGTGGACTTTTACTGATCTACCAAAGGAACTATGAAAAAGAAGATTGACTCCTTAGAGCGCCCCCTTGAGATTCGCCATCCACAAGCCACAACCTGGGCATAAGGTGTTAATCAAAACCTGGAGGGAGGTCCCTCTTGGGAAGGTCCCTTTGTCATCCTTCTCAGCAAATACAGCCATCAGAACTGCAAAAAAAGGCTAGACCCACGCGTCACGAATAAAGAAAGTCAAGCCTCCAGACACTGCTTTAGAATGAAAGGTGTCTTCATCTCCCAAAAACTTGAAGATCAAGCGGCAGCAGCACCATAAATGACTAAAGAAAATCAAATAAGTTGTTCTAAATCAAAATGTGAATGCTTTCCCTTTGTACATTTTAAGTGTGTTTTACTGTAAACATATTTGGGTAACTCACTGTTGAGGAGAAAATCGACCAAAGGGTCTGTGCACTAAGTGTTTTGAAGAGGAACAAAGAAAAAAATTAGCCTGCTAGCATTTGCAACCCTCACCAAAATTCTAGAATTCGGTTTCCCAGACTAGTATTTAATACTCAAAAAGAGGACAAAAGAGAAATTGGATGCCAAGGCAGAGGTTCTAGAAATTGAGTGCAGAAGGACCACAAAGGTACCTTGCCAGTCAAATACAGTCAAATTGTCCAAGTGGGGTGTTTGCAAACAAAGGTTTGCAGCTCAGACTACTAGAGCCCCTGAAGTATACACCTGCTGCCGAGAAGATGGTTTACCCCGCCATGGGTGGCACCCCCACGGGCGAAGGGCAAAGCAGAGGAGTATTCCTGTGAGGAATCATAATCCTAGTAGTCTCGAGCCAAGCCACATGCCAGGGGGACGAGTTAAACCCCAAGAACCTGCAAAGGCAAAAACCCCTTACTGAATGTGAACAGTGCCTGAAAGTGGCATTTAAAGAACAAGCAACTGTAAAGACCGTAGAATACTGTGCTCAATTCGACTGCCAAGAGAGAAAACCAAAAGAACATTGTTCTTTTAATAGCACTCAATTCAAAGTTTGTGAATTGGAAAGGGGGGTGGTGTGTCACAACCCGACGGTAGACCCTAGGAAAAAAAAAAACAAAAAACCACAGATAAAAACTCCTCCAGTCACTTTTTGCACAAATGTGAAATAAAGGAAATACCACCTATCTCAGTGTGTGACCAATACAACTAGACAGTCTAGATAGGAGAGAAAAAGAAATCCACTTTTTTTAGCATACTATCAAGTCCATAAGCTGTGTTATGATAAAAGTAAATTGGAAATCTGTACTATGGGAGGAAAATGTATTAAATGGGAAAGAATCTAAATCATGAAGCAAAATCTTTTATAAGCAATGAACCCATAGTACTAGACCTCCTCAAAAATTATGACAAAAAAATCTGTTTGCAAAAACCTTTTGTTTCTCAAAAAATGAAGAAAGGCTAACCCAAAAAGTAAGGTACAAATGCTGACCTAAGAACTGAAGAGGCAAAAAGCAAAAGCAAATAAAAGAAAAATGGAGCAAGAAAGGTTGATAAGACTGCAAGCAGTGGTAGAAATTATCTCAAATCATACTTCAGAGGCCCTAGAATTGTTAGCCAAACAGCACTCCCAAATGAGAGCCTTTCTATATCAAAACAGATTGGCTTTGAACTATTTGCTAGCTGAAGAAGGAGGGGTCTGTGAGATATTCAATGAATCAAAATGTTGCATAGAAATTGATAACTATGGAGAAACCATCAAAGAATTGGCAGCCAATATAAAAAAAGTAGCCCACGTACCAGTTCAAAAATGGAACTCTATTCTCCAGGCCTCATAGTAAGATCAGCTGCTTGGACAAGGGGCCTAATAGAAGAAAGTTGTATTTTTCATTCTATGTTCTGTGGCAAAAATGATGTTTCTACCCTGTTTGATTCCATATTTAATAAGATTGATTCATTCAGTCGTTCAAAGTATGCAAATAGCAGCTATGCCCAATGACCTGAAACTCGCTAGAGGAAAAGCTAGCCAAGTTTCCAAGATCATGAAATTGGAAGAGAAAATTCGAGCTGCTGAAGCATTGGAAAATTTGAGGAAAAATTAAAAGAAGAAAATATTGCATACCAGAAGTATTGTAAAAAAAAAAATACAAGAAACTTCTAATGAATTCGATAAGGATTGGTATTAGAATAAAGTTTATTGGTGGTGGAAAAGGAGAAAAATAAAATTAAATATAAGCACGAATTTAATAGATTAATTAAAAAAAAAGGTGGGGGATTGTAATAGATGTGATTATAAATTCGTGCAATTAAAACATAGAGGGAAGTTATAGCAAATGATAGAATGTATATTTTCTATAACCCTGTGAGTATAAAAAGTAACCTTGATTCCCGGACTGGGACAGGCGTTCACCAAATACCAGGACATGCTTTGTATACAAACTAACATCTCGATTTACACCAGAAAGGAGGGTGGCTTGCCAGGATGTAGCTCCTTGAGCTAATCAGATCTTGGGCACCCAGACCATCAACCCACCATCAACCCACCATCAACCCACCATCAACACATCGACACCCATTTCGAGAGTGGACCCTGCATTTGACGACATCATCATCCCAAAGGAGGATTCCTGGAAGGTCCTTTCAAACTCTACCCAGCACCAAGAAATCTGTTTAAGGTTCATCATCAAGTGAAAGACTAGACTTGAATTTGAAAAACACAATACCTCTGCTGCCGAGAGGCACAAAATACAGTATAAGAACTCAGATTCAAACCCCAGCAAATCGTAGAACAGTGCGAGATAGCAACCCTGCTGTCAGTCGGCTGTTTCACCCAACATTCGAATGTTGTTCCCTGTGGCTGTCCCAGATAGATTTAAAATGGAAAAATAAAACTTATTATTTTTCTGTCCGATTGGCTAGTTGATCATTTATAACAGAAGATAAGGAAAACAGTTTGAGAACAGCGAAACTGCAAGCAGCAAAATCACACCTAAATGTGATAACCATTTCTTCACGTGGACTCTTGTCATTTTGTGTTAGCCACAAGAGGTTTTTACTTCTTTTTAATAATTGGTGTCGTAGTCCAAAGTTTCACTTTTCTTTTATAGGAACCTACCCACACATGAGATGGAACTGCGTAAAAACCAATGAAATTTCAATTGCCACATTTTGTCAGTTTGTTAATGTTTGTAATTTGTTTGTTTTCATTGCGAGTCACTTGCTGGGAGATCAAATGTTATAAATGCATATTATAAAGTTGGCTTTTCACAAATATTGAAATGAATGCTATATGTATAATGTGGGAAGGTTTTTCTAGTTTCTTTTTAACAGGGTTTAGAAATGGTGATGTGATGAATATGTATATTTTTTGGGTTGTAACATAGTGTTCAAAGTAAAAAACTGTTTTTGTAACCTCTAAACTGGCCAAACTGGAAGATAGAGGGGATCCTCCTGCATTCCTGAATTATCCAGATGAAGATAGCGGTGAACCAAAGCTCCAAGAAGGAATTTATTGCTCTTCTGTTATCAGAAAATGGGACATGAGATGACCAAGAGGAGTAATAAAATTCTAAATTAGTAAAATGGGGCAGGTTGTGATTTATTAAAAAATATGGATATTGATCTAATATCGATATCCAACTATGACGGACAAAGACTCTCTAACAGTTTAAAGTTACAAAGTGTATGTTTATTACGACGCTGGGCAGCGTGCGGGATAGCTCCCAAATACACACGCGCAATTTACAGATGATCACAGGGTCTTTTTATGTACAGGAGTATTGAATACCCAAAACACAAATACATATTCATAACTCTGGTACATCCCATTCCCCGCTTCGTATGGTAATGTAATAGATGTAACTATAAATTCGTGCAATTAAAACGTAGTAGATGATAGAATGTATATTTTCTATAACCCTGTAAGTATAAAAAGTAACCCTGACTCCCGGAATGGGACGGGCGTTCACCAAATGCCAGGACACGCTTTGTATACAATCTAACATCTCGATTTACACCAGAAACGAGGGTGGCTTCCCAGGATGTAGCTCCTTGAGCTAATCAGATCTTGGGCACCCGGACCATCAACCCACCATCAACCCACCATCAACCCACCATCAACACATCGACACCCATTTCGAGGGTGGACCCTGAATTTGACATCATCATCCCAAAAGAAAATTCCCGGAAAAATCCTTTCAGATGCGGCCCGGCACCGGGAAATCTGTTCAGGGTTCATCATCAAGTGAAAGACTGGGCTTAAATTTGAAAAAACACAATACCTCTGCTGCCGGGAAGCACAAAATACAGTATAAGAACTCAGACTCAACCCCAGTAAATCGTGGAACAGTGCGAGATAGCAACCCTGCTGTCAGTCGGCTGTTTCACCCAACATTCGAATGTTGTTCCCTGTGGCTGTCCCAAATAGATTTAAAATGGAAAAATAAAATTTATTCTTTCTATCCAATTGGCTATTAATCATTTATAACAGTAATTAGCCAAAAAGTCATTAAGCATGCAGTGTTTGTTCTTTAAAATGGATCGGTGGTCCTTTTTATGGGGCAGGGTCTCAAAACGATGAAGTGAGATGGGTCTTCCTCGCTTTGACTTTTTAACCTTTTAGTGTTACGTGACAATTGAATCCTGTTTTTCCAGGGCTGTTTGATTTATGGTTGTATTGTATTCTTGGAGTCTATTGATTAGTCAGAATACATAAACAGGCCTCATGATTTATCAGTTCCTTAAATCCGGCTTCTGTTAGTAGAGGGAAGTTTATCTATCTTACCTCAGCAATATCTAGTTTAATTAAAGTCTTTAATTCTTAAAAATTAATGTCTCAGTTGGGAGGGGGTTGAAACTAGGAGGGCATCTAAGTTCAAAGGAATGTTTGAATAATGCATTAAGGTCTATTGAATATGTAACATAGCGATCCTTTTAAACCAGTGTTCTGAAAGGGTAAGGGGTGCACTTGGCAGAATGCCAAGTCACCCCTGGCCGAGATTTGTTGCATTCTGTTTAAGCTGCAGTTTGTTCAAGTTTTAAAGTTTCTAAACGGTTCTGTACCCCTTTGTTTAGTCTCGGTCTGGGGTTCTGTCTCAAAACCTGCTGCTGTCAGTTATCCAGACCACAGCCCATTTTTCCTGAAAATTCGAAGCCAATCTTTCCCCAAACCAAATTTCATTCATTTGTATAATTTGTTTTCCTTTCCCTGTTGTTTCATTAGCCCCAAAGTTTGTTTACCTTTTTTCGCTTCCCTGCGATTGGCCGGAAGTGCCGGCCAGCCTGAACACTTTCTAGTATATAGTCCCCTGAGCCCGCGGTTTCTTGGTTTCTGTCGTGGAGATTCAGATAATAAAAACCTTTGGATCTGAGAAAGCAGATCTCCCTTCCTCATTCCCTGTCCTCTGCCTGCACCGAAGAAAGGTTTCTAAGCTGCTGAACTGAAAAGTTCAAAGACACCCGCTCCACAGCACGGCTCGGAGTAGGTGTCCCACACTATATCACCAGAGCTAGCACGGAGATTCCAGCCCCGGCAATAGAGATTCCTTTGCTTTTCTGTTTCCTAATTTATTTTTTTTTTATTATTTTTATTAAACTTATAAATTTTACTAAGGAAGTGAACCTCGTTTTTCACAATTTGGGGGCTTCGTTCCAGGATATACACCTCGTCTCTGAGACCCCGGGAGATCCAAAGCGAGGGGAGTGCCCCCACCTGATTTCAGCGGCCTAGCTTTGCTTCTCCTGGCAGGGACTGAAGGTTGCAGGTAGAATACCCTGAGGACAATAAGAAAACAATAAAGCAAAGGGAAAGGGAAGAAAAGGCTCCCTAAGGAACCGCGGTATTTTAGCTCCGTAAAAATCTTGTGTACGAAGACCTGAGAAAGAAAAAGGATTGTAAGTATTTTGGGGGGGGGGGGGGGGGGGGGGGGGGGGGGGAGTTTGCAAGGTGTGTGAATTAGACACTGACTGGGTATCCCCAGACTGGTGAAGTAAGTAGCAGTGTCCCAAACTGCATTTCTGTTCTTTCATGAGAAAAACGGCCAGTAAAAGAGATGAAGAGAAAGATAAAAGGAGTGAGAGAGACCCCCCGGGGTGGTTGGGACGGGGTCCCAGGGAGGGGTTGGACCCCTTTTTTGAAGGAAGGGAGATGAGTGTTTTCCAGTACAATCCACTGTGAAACGGGCTAAAAAGGAGAGGGGCCCCTGAAAAATTTTTGCCGGGTTAAGGGTGAGAAAATCCAAGAAATTTGGGTTTAAAAAAAAAAAGGCAGCTGAATTGAGGATTGGGAAACCCAAGAAACCCGGAAAATTTAAGATTTGGAAAAAAAAAAGGTAACATTGTTTTTGTATTGTCTTGTGAGTGGAGGTGTGTGTGGATGAGAGAAGGTGTGCTTGTTGTGGAGTTTATTTGTTTTGGAGAGGTGAACTGTTGAATTGTTGGAGAAGGGGGCGTAAAAGATGTTTGGGCGGCAGGGGGAATGGACTGGAGAGGGGAATCACAAGCCAGGGTGGAATTCTGAGCAAATAGGACAAAAAGACGAAGAATCAGGCTTGCAGAAAGAAGGGGTTGGGGGAGGGTTGATAGATGTGCACTGAGAGGCTTGGATTGGCTAAGCCGTAAATGTATTAGTAAATTCGGGAGAACTGTTTGAAGAAAAGATTGAGATAACAGAAGCACCGGGGACGGAGGGAGCAAAGAGGAGGAGGGAGGGGAGCTGGGATCCCCTTGAGGTATTCTGTGGCTCCTGCGTGTCCCCTGCCACCTGCGCCGCCAGCACCGCAGCCCGGGGTAGCCAAACTGCCTGCGGCTGCACCACTGTATGCAGCCAGCCCCAGTTCTGGCTGCATGGCCCGTGGCAGCTCTGCCGGAAACCCCACCTGTCCCAGCCACGGCCGCTTGGGCTGGCCCTCCCCGAACTACTTCCCCTGGGGCTGCTCCAGCCGTCCCCGCCCCAGTTGCTTTGTCCGTGCTGGGTGCAGCCGCTATGGACCATGTGCAGATGATCTGGTTTCCGCCAGACGACCCCTACTCTGACCTTGGGGCAGTTCCGGCCCCAGCCCCCACCTCTTTCCCTTCAGAGGGTCAGGCCCCCGTGCCAACTTCCTCCTTCTCCCTCCTTGCCTTGGAGGACTTGATCCAGGAGACCACTTCTGCCCTCATGTCCGCCCTTACCTCTATCCCTTTCATAAGTTCCCTTCTTTATGAGAAAACACAGTATCAGGATACGGAGAGCTTAATTGGGAATCAGGATCATGTCAATTCAAGTTTTGGGGACGGGGAAGAGGAATGGAGGGAAAAAACAAGGAGTTTATTTTCCAAGAGATGAATATCATATAAAACCTTTATTAACTTTAAAAGTAGGCCCTCAAAAAGAAATATTGCAATTTTTAGTTGATCTTGGGGCAGAGAAAACATGCATCATAGAAAAGCCAAAAGGATGTGAAGTAAGTAATGATATTTTAGAAATAGTGGCAGTAGGGGACAAAAGGTTTGACGTTCCTATTGTTAAAGATGTAGTGATTAGAAGAAATGCCAAAAGATGGATAGGAAGTATCTTATTGATCCCTGAACTGGGTCTCAATGTGAAAAACGAGGTTTAAAACAACTCTTAAAAGTTAAAGGATAAAGTTAGAAGGTATTAGTTATATTAGTTATAGAATTGTAAAGTTAAATGTTAGAAACTGTTTGTACTCATTTTGTAGTATATCTTCGTGGCCTGTCAGGCAAGAATGTCATTTCCATGGCAACGTAAGACTCCTACATCTCTCCACCCTGCCTGGTTATCTCACCCCCCCTGCCCCCGTCTCCTACTCTAACACCCCTTACGGTAATTAAAGATCCCAGGATGCAACACCTCAGGAAAATCGGGACAATTTCCAAAACAAACAGTAATTAAGACTCTTTAGCAACCACTTAAAACAAAACAAATAGCGGCAATAAAGACGGAAAAGTAGAAGCCAACTGATGCCTGGAATTTTGATCTCGCCGTGACCAGAAGGGCAATCTGAACATCCGACTCATCAGTGGAAATCACATTGGACTTGGAATTGTCGGGAGCATGCTCCCGTGAGGGGGGAGGCTAATTCCCCACTAGGCTGTGTGCAGCAGCAGAGTGCCCAGCACCCCCCTCCTTCTCAGCACTGCGGTGGAGGCCACCCCACCCCCCCTGAGGTGCCTGCTTCTAAAAGAGCTATACTTTAATAAAGGCATTAAAAGGAGGAAACATCGTCTCCTGCCCAAATTTTCTCAGTTGGTGCTGAAACCCGGGAATGGCCACACCCAGAAGAGGATAGAAGAGGACAGAAGTGGACAGAAGTGGACATCATCTGGCTCCGAACCTCTGGGAATGCTGGCCCCCCCAGATCAAGAAAACTATGCTCCCTAGCATCGTTGGGACACTGCTGCGGAGCACCAAGAAGACCATGCTCCCAGCGTTGGGACACACTGCTGAGGAGCACTCGGTAAGACCTAGTGACAGGAGGCGAGTGAGTGTGTGAATGGGGGAGGGACCAGCTTGGACCCCCCCCAACAAGTGAGTGTGGCTTCTGAGTACCGTGTAGTGACTCCTGCAAAGGAGCCCATCAGGAAAAGGAGGAAGCGAGTGAGTAAAGTGCTCCCAGGGGCTTAGAGGCCCCCCTCCGAGTGGGCGCAGGAAACCTATGGTGTGAGTGGCCCGTGAGAGGCTGTTTGTGGGGGAGGCCCTCCCAACGGGGGTGGGCCACCGTGGCCGTCCCAAGCGTGTGGGAAGGTTGAGGGCAAGAGCGTGAGGCACGTACCACACTAGTACCGGGAGCTTGGGATAGCTCAACGTGTGGGGAGTGTTTGAGAGCACTGGCCAGGGCACGGCCCGGGGTGTCTGCGGGTGCCGGGGATAGGCACACACTGCGCAAGTTCAGGGAGTTCAAAGTAACTCAAGGCGTGAGGAGTGCTTGATCTCTCAGAACCCGTGGATACTGGCTGGGGTGACCTACACGGGGTGCAGCGTGACAGGGGTCGGTAGGCACCTAGAGAGAGGTGTATCGACCGAGCATGAGAGGTAGGGAAACAAGTTTCAGCTGGTGTAGGAAGCTTGGCAGTAGGGTGAGTGAGTGAGCTACACACTGTACACTCAGTCCTGGCAGTAGGCAGTGCTGACCCCCTGGGCCCGGGCATATCGGCTGTCTAACGGGGACTGCCTGGTGTACAGGGGCGCAAGAGGGTATTGGCTGGGGTGGTGGCTGGGCCCAAAATAGAGGGGGGCAGGAACCAGACCATTCCCGAGTACCACGGGGCTTGCAGGGGCAGGGGCTGAGACCCTAAGGGCGGGTCTTCCAGACTGCTTCCGGGGCTCCTGAGTGTGGGTACTGGCAGGGGTAGTGGCCGAGACTCTGAGGGAGAGTCTTACGGGCTACCTACGGGTACCAGTGTGAGTGTGGAGTGAAAATGGGTGGATGCAAGAGCAAGACAAGAAAAAAGAGAGAAGTAGAGGAAAGTAACAAGATTAAAAACATCCCACCAGAAAGCCCACTAGGGCAAATGTTAGAATCGTGGGAAAGTAATGATAAAACTAAAGATCTAAGTAAGATCAAAATGATCCATTGTTGCGTTGAAGTTTGGCCAACTTTAGATTTATCTAACCAGTGGCCATGGTGTGGAACCACAGATTTGTGGATGTGTGATCAGTTAAATCAATATTTAAAAGCTCAGGAGAACACCTGTAGTGAGCAAATACGCTATGCTGCTTGTTGGCAGAACAGCACGTCTAAAGAAGAGGTGACAAAAATTTGTAAGTTAAAAGAGAAAGAGAAAGTAGATGAAAAAGAGGAGAGGAAAGAGGAAAATAAGCAGTGGGACCCTCTTGACCATCTACCTCCTCCTCCTCCCCCAATATATCCACAAGTTCCACAAATACTACCTAGCAGCCCTCCCCTGTTACCCATTAGTCCTCCAACTTTTCCCCCAACCACCCCACTTTATTCCTCCCCACTAACAGCCCCAGCCCCTCCACTACTAACTCCTCCATCTGCCAGCTCCACAATAGGGGTGTCCCCTACAATTCCACCCCCTGCCTTCCCATCCCCTCCGACACTAACCCCTCCATCTGCCAGCTCCACAATTGGGGTGTCCCCTACGATTCCACTCCCTGCCTCCTCAGCCCCTCCATTGCCCTCCCCGTCTCTACCATGTCCCCCACAACCTAATTCCCCCATTTCACAAACTAACCCTTTTCATTTCACCCTATCTGCAACACCAACAAGCAATAACCAAATGCCTCCTATACCATCAGCACTCCCTACACCTCCTCCGAATTGGGAGGTGGAAAAGACAGTCCATAATGCTAGAGGGACACTGGTTGCAGAGGCCCTGGAGGGACCCTATCAAAACACTCGGTCGAAGACAAAGCTATTTCCCTTAAGGGACGTACCCATGGGTGGTGTAGCAGGAAGAATAGGGCTCGTTAATGTCCCCCTAACTGCCTCAGAAGTGAGAAACTTTAAGAAAGAGTTAAAAAGCCTTGTAGAAGATCCTGTGGGGATAGCAAATCAAGTTGATCAGTTCCTAGGTCCCAGTATATACACATGGGGGGAATTAAATTCTATTCTAAATATATTGTTCAACCCAGAAGAAGTAAAGCTAATAAAGACAGCAGGAATAAAGGCATGGGAGAGAGAGAACCGTACAGGTCCACCTGGAGAGCAGAAGCTCCCAGTAGATAACCCTGGCTGGGACCCAAACCAGGAAGAAGGTTGCAGGAGTATGGAGGATTTTAGGAGATTGATTGTAAGAGGGATCAAAGAGTCAGTCCCCCGACAGAGTAACACCAAGCTTGCTTTTGATGGATCGCAAGAAAAAGATGAAACGCCCGTGGCCTGGCTGAACAGACTTAGACAAAATTTCCAGCAATACTCAAATTTGGACCCTGACAGTGTAGAGGGCCAAGTTTTTCTGAAACTCCAGTTTGTAACAAAATCCTGGCCGGATATCCAGAAAAAGCTAGAGAGGCTTGAGGATTGGCAAGAAAGAGAGATAAATTAATTAGTGAGAGAGGCAGTAAAAGTGTACTTGAGAAGAGAGGAAGAGAAAACTAGAATAAAAACCAAAATTATGGTGGCAGTAGCAAGAGAGAGTGTGAAAGACTTAGTGAACAATAAAGATGATGGTAAAAACCCTCAGAGTAGAGACAGAACAAGACCTCCACTAGGACGAGGAAGGGGAAGAGGGGTGTTACCTTGGAATACTGCCCTGAGACCGGGAGAAACAAGAACCTGTTTTTACTGTGGGGAAGAAGGGCACCTCAGGAAAGAATGCAAAAAGGCCATCCTTGCTGAAAGGACAGCAAGAGAACAGGAAACCCTCAAGAAGTGGTTGAGAGAAGAAAATAAAGAAGATTAGGGGTGTCATGGGCTCTATAAGATGGAGGACCCAAATAAATATCATGAAGAGCCCATTGTAAACCTAGAAGTAGGCCCCCACTATGAAGAAATTGAATTTCTTGTTGACACAGGGGCAGAGAAATCCAGTCTTAAACAGCTCCCTGCTGGATTGACAATAGGAAAAAGATTATGTGATGTTATAGGTGCGGAAGGGAAGCCCTTTAAAGCTTCTATAGTTGAGTGTGTAGAAGTCAGGGGAAATTCAAGGAGATATATCACAGATCTGATATACCTACCAAACACTGAGAAGAGCTTGTTAGGACGAGACTTGCAAGTGCAGCTGAGGGTGGGGATCATTCCAAAAGAGGGAAAAATGGTTGTACAAATGATGAGGTTAGCCATTGAAGATCTAGCTGAGATTAACACAAACGTATGGGCAGAGGAAGGAAAGTATGGCTACTTAAACATCTCCCCTATAAAAGTAAACATACCAGAGGGAACACCACCAATAAGGGTTAAACAATATCCCCTCTCAGCAGTGGGGAGGGAAGGATTAACCCCAATTATAACAAACTTGTTAGTGGCAGGAATCCTAGAGCCCTGCAGGTCCCCTCACAACACACCCATCCTAGCTGTCAAGAAAGGAGAGAACAAATTCAGACTGGTGCAAGATCTGAGAGAAGTAAATAAAAAGACTATTACCAACTACCCTGTAGTATCTAATCCGTACACTTTGCTAAGTAAAATCCATACTGAACACGCCTGGTTCACAGTAATTGATTTAAAAGACGCTTTCTGGTCTTGTCCTTTGGCCCAAGAAAGCCGCAATTGGTTTGCTTTTGAATGGGAGTGCCCTGAAATACATAGAAAGCAACAACTAAGATGGACTCGTTTACCACAAGGATTTGCAGACAGTCCCACCCTCTTTGGGCAGGCTCTGGAGGAATTGTTAAAGCAGTTTATCCCTGAGAATGACACCCAGATTTTACAGTATGTGGATGATTTATTAGTATCGGGGGAAAACCAGGTTGAGGTCAAGCAAACCAGTATCGATCTTTTAAATTTCTTGGGAGAAAAGGGCCTGAAAGTCTCTAAAGACAAATTACAGTTTGTAGAGTCTCAAGTTACATACCTAGGTCATCTAATTGAAAAAGGAAATAAAAAGTTAAGTCCAGATAGAATCTCAGGAATACTAGCCATCCCTGCACCAGTTACTAAAACTGATGTAAGAAAACTTTTAGGCCTATTTGGGTACTGTCGGTGGTGGATTGAAAACTATTCCCAAAGTGTCAAATTTTTATATGAGAAATTAGCAAAATCAGAACCTATCAATTGGACACAAACTGATGAAAAACAATTGGAAGAATTAAAAACTAAATTGGCTACAGCTCCTGTCTTAGGCCTACCAGATCTGAAGAAGAAATTTGACTTGTTTGTTAATGCAGAAGAAGGTATTGCCTACGGAGTACTCACCCAAGAATGGGGGGACCAAAGAAAACCCATAGCTTATCTTTCTAAGCTATTGGATCCTGTCACTAGGGGGTGGCCAACGTGTCTTCAGGTCATAGCTGTGACAGCAATTCTCCTAGAGGAGGCCCAGAAGTTGACCCTGCAAGGGAAAATTGTAATACACACCCCTCATGATTTAAAGATGCTGCTGAGTCAAAAGGCTGCCCAGTGGCTCTCCGATTCTAGAATGCTGAAGTATGAAGTAATTCTAACCACAGCTAGGGATGTAGAACTAACCACGTCAAAAATTTTAAATCCAGCACAATTTCTTTCAAGGGAACCTACACCAGACCTAGAACATAACTGTTTAGAAGTTGTTGATTTACAAACAAAAACAAGAGAGGATCTTGAAGACATACCATTGCCATACGGGAGGTTGTTATTCACAGATGGATCCTCTAGGGTAGTAAAAGGGAAAAGATTCTCAGGTTATGCAGTAGTGTCCTGGTTTAGGACAAATTAGGGGAAGGTCTCCAGAAGGAGCCCCCCAGAAAACAAACCTCCACCACCCCTTCCCCCCCCCAGCTCTGGGTTTGAGAAGGAATTCCTCGGAGGAGAAGTGGAAAAAACCTATTTATTAACAAATAAACAAAGACACTCCCCAACACAAGGGAAAAGAAAAATACTCATGCAATTGCTGTGAGGGGAAGGCGCAGAGCTTCTGTCTTCAGGCGTCGAGGACCCCCAGATATTCCCAGGTCAGGTCCGGAGCC